>CM033476.1:171394815-171653229 GCA_019447015.1 Hymenochirus boettgeri
AGAGTTCCTTATCTGTTTGGTAGGCTGACTTTGGAATTACATTGAGTGCATTTGAAAAGCTTGTTGAGCACTTGTTAACCTTGAAACATTCTGTCTCAGACCACTTGTTAGTATCCTTTTAAAAGTTAGTGTAGTGGCATTTTCAATGCCTTACATAGTATTCTATGCCTCCTCATCCTCTGTTTCTATAGATTCAATGTAAGCGTCTGTAGTCTTGCTTCTTTTATATGTAAATGTTCTTACACTAGCGAAGCATACACGCAGATCATTATGCTAACTGGTGACTGTTTGCTAACCTAAGGATGTTCCCAAGACACCTCTCTGGTAGTTTAGGGAAGTCCTGAATGTAGGAGATTTGTGCATTCACATGTAAATTATGCAAAGTGAAGCAACAGTGACATTTTATAAAAACCTTTGAAACTTTGCTTCATCCAAGAGGACTGAGGCCTAATAAAATCTTTAGGGGGTTTAGATGGTATTTCCTTGACATTTTAAACACTATTGGATATTTTTTAAGCTGTAAAAAAAATATTAATAATGCGTTTGTAGTAGATTTGTATATTAATGACTAAAAAACTTAATTATATTTGTTTTCCAAAAACTAACACCTTGCTAAAGTATAAAAAACATTAGCTTATGTTACAAAAATATAAATTTTCTAATAGAATCAGCTGTGTTTTTTTTCATAGAGTATAATATTAGAGAAAATCCCCTGTTTCTCTTCATTAACTTGTTTGGAGAACTGTGGCCTCCAAACGAGTTAGGGTTAAATAAAATCCTTCCATTATTCCTTTAAAATAAACTCTGGTAAAGTTTTGAAAAGATGTATTGCAGGAAGGATTTAGCAATATAACTTCCTGCACACTTCCTGATTTCAGCAGCTTGTACCATGTGACTAGGCCCTGCCTGCATTAATAGTCCCCCTGTGTAGGTACTTAAGCGATTAAGTCTTACGTGAGCAGGCTCTGTCCCCGAGGAAAGGGGAGATTCAGGTGATGTCCCCCAAGCTACTGGAAGCAGGAATTTGAAACATTCTCTAGAATATCATTTCTCACAGGCTTCAGCCAGAGATGTGATCCAGGGCTCATTTAACTGCAGGCTTTTATTTAACCATAACTTGTTTGAAGATCACAGTTGCCCTTCAAGAGTTATAAAAGTTAGATATTTTAACATTTTAAAATTTTTATTTTTTTATAAAAAGAATCTCACCTGCGGGTCCCAGCTCCTACCAAAAAATCCTTAACAAGCTTTTGCTGTGAAACAGGACATGCTCATCTTCTCAGTGTACATTCTATTTAATACTCACAGCACCAGCTTGTTAAGGTGTGATTTGTCATGTGAAATTTAAAACGAATTAAAACTTCCTTTTATTGCATTTAAAGATGCAATAAATTGAATAGATGTGCGACACACAATTTTGGCAGGTATGTTCGAGCCTTAACAGTACAAAATAATGATATTAAGTTACTTTGGGGTTCCCTTTGAAAGCCCTTTGGCTTTGTTCTTTTATATAGTAATGGAACTCCACAGTGACTTAAGAGCCTATTTGTACTGATACCATAGCTCCTTACTGACCACTTCTGCATATCTATAAAAAATGGTATAGTCATAAAATACCAGTTGGTGCCTGCATTTTATGACCTTGTTGTTAAATACTGCAGATACAGATGGTATTTTGCAACTATGATAAAGGGCAGTATAGAAATAAAATGATTTAAACACGCCCCTTAGTACTCTCATATTACATTTCTTTTAGTGCAATATTATGATATTATCTGTAAGCATATACATTTAAAATTTTGCCAAACTATATGAACACATTTAGGGAGATTAACCCATAGTCACTGCTGGTGAACAGCTTATGTTGGCTGTGGGAATGTCTCTTGTGATACTCACACAGCCGCACAAGCTAGGGGTTAAAGTCACACTAACCGATTGTGAATCGGTTAGCTTGGCTTTAACCAGTCTTGGCTTTAACCAGTCTTGGCAGTCTTGGCCATTCGGCCGGCGGTGAATTGGGATAATTATATGCTATATAAACTGGAGTTGCAGTTCTTGTTGACCTTGTACTCAATCAAAATTCTAATTTCTAAATTTGTCACTTAAATTGTAAGCTGACCTTTTTTAAATCATAGGTCATGTAGTCCATTCCTTCTAAATGAATATTGCTTTAGACAAGCATAATCATCAAACTCTTTTGCCAAGTTCTCCAATCAAAAGAAATACACCGACTGCTCAATTTTTATTGGAACACGCAAAAGCTGTCAATAGGTTATGAAAAGTATTAACACATATGGGAAAGAAAAAAAAAATCCTAATATGATTAAACTAAAGCCTCTTACACATGTATGATCTTGGCACCGAGCCACAACCCCCAAAGGGGGTTCACACGTGAAATGGCTGTTTGTCACGGTTGTGTGCCGTGATCAGGGGTCATGGGCCAGTGCCAAGATCGTACGTGTGTACGAGCCTTAAGACAAAGGCCAGAGATTAAAATAGGTAAACAAAATGCATGCTCAGTGTTTCCAAATATTTAATCACTAAATAATAAAATTATGAAGAAGATTGATATATTTAAGATCAAAAGGGATCAGACAAAACATCACATCTTTGTCTGTATCTAGAGAGATTTGACCAATATAAGGTTATAGTACATTTCTTTCTTGTTACCATAGCTACAGTAACCTGAAAATTAAGCCTTATAACATTACTTAGAAATGTTGAGCTGCTGCTTTGCAATGAACCTGAACTTAAGAATGTTTAGCGAACAGCTCATAATTGAAATAATATGTGCTAAATAACACATCTTTCAATATCATTTCTTAAAATGTCATTAAGTATTATGTCTGCTGGTAATGTGGGGTTATTTTATCCCCCAAACTCTGTGTTACATAAATGTAAATGGTGTTTTTACAATGTAACTCTGGGCTCTTTCTGAAATGCCTTATATTTCAAGGCTAATATATTCTAACAGTCTATCCTTATTCTGCAAGGACAAAATAAATGGGCTAATTGCCAGTCGTCAGATCTAAATGAAAAATTCATATAGAAGAAAAGTGCAAAGTAGATATTTTAAGTATAATGCTTTGACTTACCATGTTGTGGAGAGAAAGAATAAACCAATCTAGCATTTTAATGGAAAACTAAAGTTGAACACTATTTCTATATTTATATGTTTTAAAAAGTTACACTGAGACCATTGCCTAATTTGTCTAATGATGTTATGTTAATTTATAGAACTTGTACTGTGACTTTAAATTAAAATCCCCTCACCACATTTGAGTGAGCATTAAAAGGGTGTTAAAAAAGGTGAGCTTTTCTGCAGTTGTGCAGAAAGTATTGAAATTGCAAAAATCCAATTCAAACCCAATTGAAGTGGAATTTTTCATTCACAATTTTCATTTCCTCAACCATAATTTTTACATTTTAGCTAAGATTTTTGAATCTTTGACCACATTTTTGATTTTCAAAGTTCTAACTTTTAAAATTCAGAAAATTTAGCCAGATCCGTGGATTCGAGCAGTTATGCTTTGAAACCGTTAGAGTAATTAAGTAAAAAGAGTAATTAAGTGAAATCCACTCTGTGCATAAAACATTATTAGAGCTATGTACCGAGAGCCACTTTTGGCTATTTGTGTTTTAAAGTCACGTTAACTGATGTACAAAGGGTTACCTGGGTACCAATACCAATCAATCCAATCAATCAGTGTTATAGGGAAAATCTTTGTTGCAGAGATATCAAGGTACAGTGTTTCCAGGATTTTCACTTAAAACTTGAGATGGAACTTTTACAAACTTTTAAAATCTATTAGTATTTCATAAAGGATCAGATGATCAGTGTATGTATCAAGGAAAAATACCAACATGCAAAGCTGTAGGATTTAGTAATACAACTTTATCTAAACTAGACTATTTGTTGTGGCTTTGCTCTAGGGCAATACCATAATGTAGAAGAGACTACGTTTCCAAACAAATTGTATTCTCATAGAGGTTACTTTGAGATAAATGGTGCTTTTTTACAGACCTTGTTTACCAGGCAAAGTAACAATTTGTACATGAAAACTAATTACTTCAACTTTTTTTTACTTATATACAGTGCGTGTTCACAATCACAATCATACGTGGCGATCTTTCTCTACCCTGTGCCTTTAAAGGAGAACTAAAGTCCCCAGACAACATTGTCCCAATAGGCAGAGCACATTCAGAAATACACAACAAGCTATGTCTCATCTCTCACTTTGCTGTGGATGCTGGGTGATTTATGAAAATAACAAGGGGTCAGCTCCCATAATTCACCTTATCAGGGAACACCCCGCTAAGTGTACGCAGTACACATTTACAGGAGACTGCAGTCTTGCTTTCTGGAAGCTGACAGCCAATCATGTTACAGCTCAGAGATCCCTTCCTCTGACACAGAACTCAGATTTCAGTGCAGTTTTTGTGTAAACACATTACAACTGCTCCTGTCCCTAATAGAGATGGTCGAACTATTGAAAGTTCGGTCCGTTTTCGAACTTTCGAACTATTGTAAAAGTTCGAAAGTTCGAAAACGGACCCATTAAAGTCTATGGGAGGCAAATAGTTCGAAAAGTTCAAGTCAAATACAACTAAAATATTAATGGTAACTTAATGTAAATGGCTGTGGGACCTGGGAAATGGTCTGGGGAGCATGTTCCAATATCCAGGACTTTCGTAAAATCGATTTTACTCTCACACACGCTACTTTCGAGCTTTCGCGTTCGAACGTTCGAGGTAACATAGACATTTACTCGCAGATTCGATGCTCGCCTATAGGCTTTAATGGAGACTTTACTCGCAGATTCGATGTTCGTGCCTAGATACCATGTACATTTTACTCGCGGATTCGAACGTTCGAACATTCGATAAATCATCGAAAGTCCGGGAAATATCGAAAGTCCGCGTCCGAGATAGTTCGAGAAGTCCGGGTCCGTTCGAACTCGAACAGTTCGGGCTCGAACTCGGGTTCGAGTTCGAGTTCTATGCCATCCCTAGTCCCTAACAATGATAAATTCCTTTGCTTTTCATACAAAAAAGAAAAGTAATCTTTGCAGTGTGTCTTTGCGAGCATGGATGAAAGGAGCAGAAAATTTTAACATTTCAGCTTGAAAATCAAAGTAAGTATGGTGAATCGAACCAGCAACCTTCTATACTGTGTCTTTCTAAAAACAAAGCTTTCTACCGCTAGGCCAACAAGAACCAAGTCCCCATGCTGAAGGTAGCATGGGGAATCTAACCAGCGCCCCAATAGTCTATTTTTTTTACTAATCCAGCACTTTAGCAGAACATGCAATTAGTGAACTTGCAATAGACATAAGTACATTTCAGTAAATGTCAGTAAAAGCAGTTCACTATTTTGTTTTGCTACTAGAAGACTGTCAGCAATTCACGCTGGATGGTAAATAAATAACAGCTGCTATATATAAAGTTTGTACACATGTAGAAACTTTATATTTTTTTAGAAATATGGAAGCAAACAAACAAAAAAGCAATAAACTCAGGCAGTAGACTAAATTATATTGTTTCATAAGTAAACAAGGGGATTAGAACTTGTGACTTTTGTTCCTAAAACCACAGCATTTACATGGTGCGCCACCAGCAACTCAGCTGTGATGACAGGTAAAGGTGACAGGTTTCACTAGAAAATGAAGCTACAAATTTTGTTCATAGAGACTGAATCCTGGGGTCAGGGGGCGTGGCTCTTTAAAGCCAACATGGGCTATGAGTTGTACTGGCAACAACATGGAAGCCTCCTTTGTTACATAATCTATTACTTATATCTACTAAATGCAAATAACTAGAGAAGAATCTTTCAATGTATAGGTGTTCTGGGGAGAAAAGATTTCACATTAGAATTTTTAAAAATTAAGTTTAGTTCTCCTTTAAGTAAAAATCTATTAGCTGTGTGGACAGTGAGAGACATTGAAAAGTGATATAATCCTTAAAACTACAGTTACTCTCTTCTCTTCTGACACCCTTAATGTAGCTTTCCTTTGAAAGGGGATGTAACCAGAGCAGATGTGCTAATATGCACAGGGAAATGTGGGCATGTTTGGGAGCAGTCATATGTAGACTAATTAAGTAAATGATGGGTTGCATCATCTGCTATAACATTAAATATACATCTGGGAAAAACAGGCATTTTTGACAAAAGATTTTTTAACTTATTTACAATTGTTTATTATTAGACCAAAGCACATTTTCTTGCTAACAAATTTCTAAAAAAATATATAGACTAAAGCAATTTATGGTTTTACTCATAGCTGAACCATGTTCCTTTTTGCAGGAAGTTTATATCTGCGTGCAGGCCAAATAAATTCTTACAAGGAAAACTAACATAATTAAAGTGTGCCAAGTGTATGGGCCTAGGTGGAGGTGTACAATGGTTACACCTATTTGTGCTTTGTTAAAGGGAAATGCTTTAAAGATTTTCATTAAGTTGATGATTCTGGGTATTTTAACGGGCATGTCCACCCCAAAACCCACCCCCACTACTGGCCCCACTCTTTAGTGTAATAAAATCCTTACCTTACATCTCAGCTCCAAATGGTTCTCCTGTAATGTCCCTCCAAAGTCCAGAAAACTGGCCACCAGGAACAGTGCAGGAATGGAAATTATTTCCGCCTCTGAAACATCCTCTCAGGGGTTTTTGGCTTGCTCAGAGCAGCCCTCCCACCCTCCCTCTCCCTCACCCTAGTGTAAATCCATTTTCATATATTGTAGGGCTTCCTCCCCCAGCCCCAACCACATTAATATGTTCAGAAACTCCCCCCGATCTTTACTTACCTTCCCTCTATCCTCTGGCATTCTGAACTGCCAGCAGCCACGTGCGTGATTGGCTGCCTCTGAGCCAATCAAGGACACGGCTGCCAGTCCGGCCTCCTGCTTGCAGTTTAATGCAAGCAGAGGGCCGGGACAGTGCGGTGGAGGATAGAGGGAAGGTAAGTAATGATCGGGGGAGTTTCTGGAAATAATAATAATGCAGTTGGGGCTGGAGGAAGGAGACCTACAATATATGAAAATCCCGAAGATCTGAAAATGAATTTTCGATTATTAGTGAATGTTCAAGGCTATTTTCGAGGATTATCAAAAATAGTTTTGAATGTTCGATAATCCTCGAAAATACCATCAGAGATTACTTTCGAGTTTATGATCGTATTTTCGAGGATTTTTGAACATTCAAGACTATTTTCAATAATGCTCGAACATTAAATAATTAAAGAAAATAGGCTCCGAAGTTCCGAAATCTGGACGATCTTTCGGATTTCAGAACCGTCCCATCTCTAGTTATTCAGTAAAAAAAAATATATATATATATACATTTCAGCTGTCATTCAACTGTTTTATAAACATAAACTCTGCTGTAACAATATGGCAGGATAACGATTGGTGTTCTGTCCTCACTAAACATGTACTGGATAGTGCATTCAAGCTGTTAAATACCTTCCCATTTGTTAAAGAAATCAGCCAGGGTGAAACTGGGAAAAAAGTAAACAGCATAAACTGTAAAGCAAGACTTGAATGCAAATTCTTCTTTCAAGATGAAGTCTTTTATTGGAAAATTCCTCTCTCCCAGTGCTGGATGAATGAGTGATTACTGAGCATGCTCAGGATAACACATGGTAAGGTTGAATAAAAGTAGGAATAGGTTAAGAGAGGAAGAAAACTAAGCCTGAACATTTAAAGTATCCTTTTTTATTGAGTAGTACATCATATTTATATGTAGTTTTCTAATTACTTCATTGTTTACAAGGTATGCCATGATTTATGTTTAGCTAATTTAAAAAATTCCCTCTTAAGTAGAAAGATTAGGCCTACGAGTTATGGTGTTGTCAACTTAGGTTAGAAAATGGGGTCTTCCTTTGCATAATCAATCTGAAAATTCAGAAGATCTTAAGTTAGATTGAATAATGCAAGTGTTTTATCATAACTGAGTATATTACAGAATTAATGGCCTTACAGTATAACAGTATATACATGCCATTACTGGAAATAATAATAATTAAAAAAAAAATGCCTAAAAATAATCCCTAAAATATTATATTGTGTGTTTAGGCTCGTAAAAATGTCAGATATTTCTTTTTTTTCCCTGGTTCTTCTTTTAAATTCCCTGCTGTTGTGAGCATTTTCCTGGAATCATTAATTATAGTAATTTTCAGATCCATGACCTTTGCAGGAGAACTTGAAGACTGAGTCACATACTTTTTGAAATCCAGCTCAGTTAAAGCTCACTCCTAATTAGAAAAACATAATTTAAGTAGCAATCATTGAAATATACCCATAATCTTCTTCTCAAGGGATCTTGTTTCTTTTTCATTTTTTTTTTACCCTTTGGAATCTATATCAAAACAAATCATATGCACTAGAAATATAATTGATTACATTTACCATATAAAATTAAGAATAACAGTTAGCTTTGATTAAATTGATTCTAAGGTTTACTTAAAATGAGCAATTAAGTATAAATTTTATCATTCTGCTCATATCTTGTATCTGTAAATAATCAAAAACTGTAAACTCAGCTTACATTTATTCAAAACAGGATATCTTATAACAGTGAAGCTGCAAAATAGAAAATGTAGTTCAGTTCTTAATGTTGGTAAATATATGATTTCTTATAGACTTAAAGGGCATGTCCACCCCAAAACAAAAATTTAAGTGGACCCACTGTTTATTTTTAAAAAAAATCTTTATCTTATTCCTCTGCTCCAAATGGTTTTCCTGCAGTGTTTAGTCAAAGTCCAGGAAAGTGTAGAGTAGGAGCTTTCCCTGTAAAGGTTTCTTCCCCATCCCTGTACTCCTGGAGGACTCTGTCATGCACAGGGGGGGCTTCATGCACAGGGGGGGCTTCCCCCCACACCCCCTCTCCCCCTCTTGATCCTTGTAGTGTAGGGAACCCCCCCTCCCAACCCAACTGCCAAGTTTAAATTGAAAAATGCCAAGAAACGTACTTACCAGACTGCATTCCTTCTGCTTTCTCAATAGCCACAGCCGCGTCTGTGATTGGCTGCCCCTAATGTTACTCTTTTCCCAGAAGTAACATTAGAGTGCATACCGTAGAAACGAAGGCTGGTAAGTAAGTTTCCTGGCACTTTTTTACAATTTTAACATGATGTTTAGGGTTGGGAGGGGGGTCCCGACTCCCTACACTATAAACTTAATTTTGAGGTGGACATACCCTGTAACTTAACTTCAAAAAAACCCTTTTCAATGATTTATGTTCAGTCTTTAATATGTTTGAGAGGTTAAAATAGTCCCAATCTTTTATAAATATGTCCCAATATTTCTCAGTTGCAGTCAGAGCATGTGTTAAAGCATTGGTCTCTTGGTAACCAATGGGATATTGTTCCATAAACTAACACAAACAATCAAACAACTAATACACATTGAATAATCACATCTGGGATTGGTTGCTTGGCCATCAAAAACATACCAATTTCCCTAAAAGCGGGGGTTTAAGCAGAAATAATTTTAATTCCTAGTCCACCTTTAAGTGTAGTCACACATATTAAATTTATGTTTATTCTGAAATGGTTTAAGACAAGGTGCAAATAAACTTAAATACATGTAAGTCTTTCTAAATAATTGAATAATGCTGTTCACCTCAGGCTAAAAAACAGAAGTGGTGACATGAAAATAAACATGTACCAAGAAAAACGAGAAAAAGGAACTGTTAGGCATATAATTTTATAATGACCTTCTTCTCCACCCCTGAAATCCCCAAACTTGCAATGTTGTAGTTACTTACCTTCCCAGCATCCCTAAGAAGATATTTAACACGCACTCCGCCATTCTATTTCTCAGCTGTTGCCCCTCTTAGAGCTCACACATTCACAGAAAAGGTGACCCAGTGAGCAACAGTCATTCATTGGCCATGACATAATCCATCATTGTATGCTGCACTGGGGAGAAGACAGGGAACAGGCAAATAGAACAGCAGGTAAATATCTCATTTCTGGAACACAAGGGAGGGGAAGGCATGCCATTTAAAAGGCAACTATACTGTAATTCTATATTCTCAAGTACCAAAAAATGTACGCTCTCACTCCAGTCCCCTTGACCAACA
The DNA here is from genome assembly GCA_019447015.1 of Hymenochirus boettgeri. Classification (NCBI taxonomy): domain Eukaryota; kingdom Metazoa; phylum Chordata; class Amphibia; order Anura; family Pipidae; genus Hymenochirus; species Hymenochirus boettgeri. The sequence continues at coordinate 171,404,900 of CM033476.1, forward strand.
GCAGCAATACTTAGAACATTAGTTAGTTAGTGTAGTAGTAGTGCCAGGCAGCATACAAGGTGTATGTACAAAATTAACCTTTATTTGCAAAATATATAAAAATGCTTATCAAGCATGGGGGCTAGCCATTGGCGTGGGAAGGACAGGAAAATACCTGATGCGTTTCGTGTGATCACGTCACATTATCATGCCTCAGTGGTGGAAATTTTGTCCAATCGATATTATTGCCTGCAATAAGCCGATAATATTAATTAGTCAATGGCCACATTAAAGGGTATGTACGCTGGATTTTTTTTTTAAATTGCCATAATCCCATCCCAACTATCACTGTACCGGTTTTTTTTTTGTTGTTGATCTGCCTCCTATTTCATATCCAATCTAAAACATCTTGGCATTTTAGAATTTCTTTAAGCAGTTTTGCTGTAGCTGGAATTGTTTGACAGTTGGTGTGCTGTATGCTGTATGCATTTTTCAATATACATGCACTTTAAGTATTCCCCCTCCCACTATTAACCGACTCCTCCTCCCATCTGACTTTCCGTGAAGTCAAGCATGCTCAGTTTTCTCTATGAGTCAGCAATGGGAGGGAAAATTTCCCACCATGGAATTCACACATTCCAACTGTCACTATTTCAATTAGAGGAAAAATGCACATAGCAGAAGAGCTTATGATATTAAGGCACTAGATTGATGATTAAAGATGTTTATGGTTGGACATCTAAAAAGAAAATATAGGGGTGATCAACAAAAAATAAACAGTGTTGTGGTTGGGAAAAAATATTGTTTACAGTAATGTACAATTTAAAAAAATTCTGTATAGATGCCCTTTTTCCTGCAAACTCAAAAATGTACTGAGCGATAGTCATCATATAGTTTTACTTTCAAATGTTAAGTTAATTTATTTAGCACATTTAAACCCAAATCTCTGTTCAGCTGATGTTTTCTTTATTTCATGAGCTGTTTATCCTAAGAAAGTGAATCTGCCATGAAAAGAAAACCTGTGGCCTCAGTGTAGAATTTCAGTAGCATAGATCTTTAATGTCAAAGGACATATATTGCCTCACTTTCTAGCATAATTCTTTTTCACACTGAAGTTTCCATTTAAGTAAAACAGATGATAAAATAATAAAGGTTAATTGCAGTAGAGCCAAAGTACATACAGTAACTTTGAGAAAGGAAAATGCAGAAGTATCCAAGCTTGTGCACAAATATCAATGGTCTTATGGCTATTTTTCAATGTGGAGTACAGGGTATCAGACTCATCTCTCCAACAATTGTTAATTATGTCTCTCAACAGCAAAGAGCAGTTACACAGGACAAACTTAACAAGCACTGTGGCTTAATTTGTTTATTAGGCTTGATATAAAGCATGCTTTCTAATTATTTGAAAGTAGGACAAATGCCCATAAATTAGACTTAAAATCTAAGACAGAATAACATGGGCCAAACTGCTCTTCAGTAACCTATGACAACAGATATACTATGATTTTGCACTGGAGAATGTTTACCCAATGTTAAAATGTTAATAATTTTATCTAATTTTATTATTAAAATATGACTTAGTTATTTAATAAAATAGTTCATCAGAAAAACAAATTCATTAAATTAAATTACATCTATTCTAACATAACTAAGAAAAAACAGTAGGTGTTTTAAAGTGGGAATGTAAATTCCTGTAGTGTACTTGGAATTATGGAGCCCCACCCATATCCACCCCAAGATCGACATTCCATACTTTTCATAAGCCCTGGTCCTTGCCTCCTGTGAAAGCTCAGAGAACTTTAACAGAGGAAGCGTGCAGGACAGAGGAGGCTTGCCAAATGCAGAGGCCGCCATTGGCCATGATGCCATGCTGTGACTGATACAAATCAGAAGAAAGTAGGCATCTGTGTTAGATGGGACAAAGAGGTACTACAATCTGGAATTGGGGGAATGGGGAAGGTAAGTATTGATTTTCAATCTGGGGTGGATATGCCCATTAAGATTGAAGTTTAACATTGAATTAATGTAAACCACACAAAACGTGTTTACAGAGCCATATACTCCAGTAAAGGGTTTACTGTACTGTACATAATTACTTTCTTGGATTTGAGTTTGTGAATTAAATCTGAAGGGAAGAGCACTATTAATAGCTTGTGAAGGATCTCATTCATCCAGGCCCTGGTGTATGTTATGTTCAGTTAGATCAACTGAAGTTCTTGAAGACATTTTGTCAATTGATGACTAGTGAAATGTCTTTAAGAACTAAACTTCAAGTCCATTTGATCTAACTAAATACCACAGATAATACTATTAACTGGATATTTAAGGTTAACATTTTGTAATATTATTTGGTGATTATTATTGAGACAAACACTACTTTGTTTGTCTGGTTTAATTTTTAACACTTTTTTGGGGCAAATACCTATCCACAAAGACACAATTTAAAATACTATAGTATTATATTTTATTAGTAAAATAAGAATATTTATTTGTAGTCATTTAATTGTATAAATGGACTGCTTAAAACACTATTTTGTTGTAACAACAATCCCTGGGAGGTCATACACCACACCAACACTCTGGATTTTGCAGTCAAAAAAAGAATCTGGGAGTATGTGCTTCATGCATTTTGATCTATTAATGAACTGTTAGTGGGTCTAAAAAGGATAGACACAGTGTTGTAATATAAATATCCTTTACATAACAAATCTTTTATACAGTGTTTTTAAATCATCACACTATTCATGATCTCTCATCCCTCTTAAATTGAAAATGTGAATTGTAACCCTGTGGGGTTAACTAGAATCATGTTGTCCAACCACTGAGTCTTTCTAATACAGAGTGGTCAAACCACCAAAAGGAAATATTGCATGACTAACCTCTCCACAGACTCCTTGCAGAATAACAAGCTTTCTGTGCTATGTATTATATGACTAGGTATGTGTTTAAGTGCTTTTTTATTGGAAACTGCTGAGATTGTTAATAGAAAAGGCATTCCTGTGATTTCAGAGAACGTTCCAGGACATAATGTCATTGAAAATCTGGCAACCTGCCTTAGTGGATTAACAAATCCTAATACTTAAATGTGAGCTAGAATTTGTGTGATAGAATGCTTCTATATTAACAAGATACATATATACCCACATAGCACTACATATGAACTGTTTATGTTTTAGCCACTAAATGGCTTTCTGCTATATTCATGATTTTATCAGTCCTGGAATGGATATTTTTTATTTGTTAAGGATTTATTTATAGAAACATTACATCATTCTTACATGCAGCTGCAAATCTGAAACAATCACCCTACCATTGTATCCCTGTGAATACAAATAATTATATACTGTAAACTGATATTCGGCACATTTCTTTCAGATGCTAATAGTGGCCAAAATAAATAAATAGATTGTGACTGTGAAATTAATTTGGAATTGTTTTACTTTATAAACATAGTGAAGCTTTTTTTGAGATGTAACATCATAGATGTCCCTCCAAATGTATTTTACAGACAGAATTATTATTTACTGCTAATGCTTGTGAAGGTTCTCATTCATCCAGGTCATGGTATATCTGTTGTATTCAATTAGATCTACTGGACTTGAAGTTTAGTTCTTGAAGACGTTTCGCTAATCATCCAACTGGCTTTCTCAATTCAGAATGACTTGTACAAGAATCTGTGGCAATTATGTACCCTGGAAAATCCCAATTAGCATATCACAGCCAAATGTTAAGGGCGTGATTGGATAGTGGCTAAGAGGTGTTATAGGAACGCCCAGGGTAAGGTGTCAAAACAACAGTGTACATGGAAGACAGTTGGAGTTGAACCCCCCCATCTCTATTTAGGCTTGGTATAAATGGCCTCCTTTACACCTCTCTTGAACCAGTCACGTTCCTTTGCCAATATGTTAACATTACAATCTTCAAAGGTATGTCCTTTATCCTTAAAGGGCATGTCCACCCCCAATTTAACCCTATACTGGCCCCACTCTGTAGTTTAATAAAATCCTAACCTTACATTTCTGCTCCAAATGGTTCTCCTGCTATTTCCCTCCAAAGTCCAGGAAACTGCAGTGTATGAGCTCCTGTGTTTGCCTCATCCTCGACAAGGTTTGAGGCATGCGCAGAAAAGTCCTCCCCCCCTCCCTGTCCCTCCTGTTTTGCTGTCCCTCCCCCTAGCTCTAAACCCCTTGGTCAAAATGTAGATATAGGTCCCCCAGCCCCAACCACTGTAATAGAATTTATAGAGAGTCCTTACTTACCTTACCACTCTCCCCTGGCATTCTGAGCAGCCGGCAGCCGCGTCCCTGATTGGCTGCCTCTCAGCCAATCAGAGATGCGGCTGCTGATCCCGCCCCCTGCTTGGGGCGGTTGGGGCTGGGGGACCTATACCTACATTATATAAAAAGTATAAAAAAGGGGTGGACATGCCCACGTCTTCAAGAACTAAACTTCAAGTCCAATTGATCTAATTGAATACAACAGATATATTTACTGCTAATTAGGGATGGCCGGTTCGCGGATCCGAACCCGGATCCGCCGCAGATTTATCCCATTTGTGAACGGCGGATTTTTCCGGATTTTCCGCCTTCTGAACTTCCGAACCGCACATTTCTCGTATTTTCTAAATGTTTTGAAATTACGAGATTTCTCATATTTTCGAAAATTTTCGAAAATGCGTATTTTCAAAAATTTACGAAATTACGAGATTTCTCATATTTTCGAAAATGTTCGAAAATATATATTTTCGAAAATTTTCGAAATTACGAGGATTTCTCGTATTTTCGAGGATATTTTTCATTTTAATGGGTCCGCTCGCGGATTTTCGAATTTTTTCGAAGTTTGCGGATCCTCGAGCGGACTGGATTTTGCGAAGTTCGGACATCTCTACTGCTAATGACAGAAGGCAAGATTCAGAAGTCATCATTTTAGATGATTTGAAAGGAAACTAGAAATAAATTAAAACTAAGTGCTTGGGAATGCAGACTAAGTAGAGAGGAGAAAAACTAGTGAGTTTCGTTCAGACATGCAGTTCCACCAAACCTAATGAAAAATATGATTCAAGTCTAATTGAATTTCATTATTTTTTAATTTTTTTTAGAGAATTTAATAGCAATATTCAATTTTTTATAGGAATTTTTAGTTTTCGATAGAAATGATTGATTTTCTATTTTTTAATATTCGATTCTTCTTGAAAATGAAATTTAGAAAAATCTGTTGGATATGGGGATTATTGAAACCGGGAGTTCCACATCTAAACCAGGTTCCTTTTAAAAATGAGATTCATCATTAATACTAAGGCACTTAAAGCAACAGTAGACAAGTAGTATTTCATAAAGCCTGGCACAGAAGTACTTCTAATATATCCTTGTTGGTGGCGCTAGGCACTGCAAATTTGTTCAATAGCTAAGTTTTGAGAGAATTTGCTTATATTGCACATTTAATAGCAAATAGAGATGGGATTCGGGTTTGACACAAACCCGGATCTGACACGGAACCCCTAGGTTCCAAAATCTGAAAGATAAGTCCGAATCCAGACAGATAATCCAGGATTTCGGGATTCAGAATGAATTTTCGAAGATTTTCAAATGTAGATCCGAAAACGGAATTTTCGATAATTTTCAAAAATAACCTCAAACATTTGAAAGTCTTTGAAAATACAATCGGAAACTCGAAAGTTGTCCCCGATTGTATTTTCGAGAAATTAACCAAAATTGCTCCGTACATTCAAAAATCTTCGAAAATGTGGATTTTCCCGAGATCCGGGAATCCGAAAACGTAATGAAACTTTGTAGTTTCGGCCATCTCTAGTAGCAATTTGTATATTGGTTGATCCCCCTAGCATAGTTGATTAAGCAGTTTTGTTTGTATTTATAAAATAAATTTTATTTATTTGGGTTATTATCAGGGAGATTCAATAAAAGCTCTTATCGTTAAAAATGGTGCTAATTTTGCCCCAACCAATCAGATCTTGTTTAACATTTGAAAGCTAACATCTGATTGGTTGGGGCAAAATTAGCACCATTTTAAACGATAACAAGTTTTATTGAATCTCCCTGTATGTTTCTTATAGTATTAAGCCAGATTCCCCTTTATCTATCGGGCAACATCATTTATACCCTTTGACCCTGGGTATAAAAGTTGGAAGGAATTTAGTGCAATAGGACTCGGTTGAAAAAGTTATATAAATTATAATAATATACACATTATAAACTGAACAAAAGTTAAGCTCATAGCATAAAGTACTTTAAAGGGTATGTCCACCCTTAATTCTATTTTTTAATATAGCCTTCCCCCTGGTCCCCCAGCCCCAACCGCATGATTTTTATTTTTAGAAAGTGCCCCAAACTTTTACTTACCTCCCCTCTTTCCTTCGCCGCGCTGCCGGCCCTCTGCTTGCGAGAATGCAAGCAGAGGGGCGGGACCGGCAGCCAATCACGGACGCGGCTGCCGGTCATTCAGTGCAGTGCACTATATTAAAGGGGATTAATGATAGGGGGAGGGAATCCGGAGAGGGAGGGAGAGGGAGCGAGAGGGAGGGGGAGGGAGGGGGAGAAGGGCTGCAGTACGCATGCCAAACTTCTCCCGGAGGCCAGGTAGGAGGCAGAGTCCTATATGGACTCTGCTATCCTCCTGGTGGGCAGTTTTTGGGACTTTGGGGGGGGACTACAGGAGAACCATATGGAGCTGGGATGTGAGATAAGGATTACACTACACTACATGATGGGGCCAGTAGTTGGGGGGATTATAGTTTTGGGGGTGGACATGCCCTTTAATAGCATTTTTACAGATACAAAAATAGCATTCATTATATGGACTCACCAAGTTTTTATTGTTGTTTATTCCTCCTTTAATATTTATCTCTCAATATGCAAATGATATTACAGTTTAACAGCCTTTGGAAGTGCAAAGAACCCAATTTGGGAGGTAGAACTTATTAAATATTTGGTTATAAATGTATGTAATTATCTGGGAAAAGGAGCAGTTGGGGGTTGTGGGCAGATAACTGACAAGTAACCATCCTTTTGTTTTAAGGGTGGACATTTAAAGCTGTGCAAACCCATTTAAAAGGGTTAGCATGACATTAGGAAGGATACTGTGGCAACTGAGGGAGTTGCAATACAAATGATATGTTTGGTATCAGGAAATCTTAGAATCCCTACTAATCTAATGTATGGGCTCTACAACATATTTTTTTTTAAAGTTTATACATTCCAACTATTTAGTTTTTTCCTAAAATCACTTATGCCAGTGACTTTTAACTAACTGAGCTAATATTTTTAGGAAGACTGCAGATCCCCAAAGTTGGGGTGGTATCTTTAATAGTACCAAACCTAATACAAACTTAAACATTTTTTTAAAATACATTTTTGGTTGGCAGTGGATTGGTGAGCTTTAAAATCAACTGTTTTGGGGAAATTTGTTATGAATCAGACATCTGGCAAGAGAAACATTTTTGTGCCAACTATTATAAATGCAATGCACTGTTCATACTAAACATACTGACTACGCCAGAATGATCCAAGTGTTTTTTCCTTCATCTCTCATCAAAATGGTTTTGCGTTAACATTTCCCAACTTGTTACATGATCCATGCAGTGCCTTATCCTTATTTACAAGGTAGCAGGTTTTAAAAAATACGTTTAATGTCAAAGAAAAATTTGGCCCATTTGTAGGGAAATTCACTGGTGCAGTCTTAATTTTTCATTGAAAAACAGTGCATTTAATGGGGAAAATAAGTTTCAAAGGGAAAGAAACTAGTACAGTATGTGAAGGTTGCTCCAAATAAACTCCAAAATAAGTTTATTTAATAAAAATTTACCTTTTCAATAGTTTCATTACATTGTTCAGTTTTATTACAGCTTTAAGATAAAAAGAAAAATGCCAAGAAGGTTTATATGAAAAAGGTGCTTAAATTTGGATAGAATAGTTGCACATATATTTTATTACTGTACTGACAAGGAATTACATGACATAAAATACATAAAGATCATATCAACATCTTAACCATGACATCCCATATAATATTACATACATTATTTGCTACATCACCCAGAATATTATTCTACATGCCAAAACAATAAATAAAAGAAACTGAATACCTAGGATTTTGTTTCTTAGAGACATTTACAATATAGGACTTTATTGTAAAAGGTATTCTGGTTCAGGTTATTCCTAATTGTAAAAAGAATTTTAGTTAATCTTTATCTTTAAAAATAAAAATGTCGGGGAATATTCCCTCTTCTCCCACAACCCTTTGCTGCTGGCAATCCTCTAGGAACTAGGATTTAAATAGAAGATTTAAATAGTAGATTTTAATATACGTAGAATACATATATGTCATTTTTTATTACATGTTTCTTTAAAGCATTCATTGAGGTTTTAAAAAATCCTTACCTTGCATCTCTGCTCCAAATGATTCTCTCGCAGTGCCTGTTCAAAGTCCAGGAAAGTGTAGTGTAGGAGCTGTCTGTGAGTCATACGGTCCCTGCTATTTCCATAACCTCAACAAGTTATGTGACATGCGCAAGTCTTTGGATTCTCGCTCTGTCTCGGGACGTGCCTTATTGTTTGATTTGTTCTGCAGATCTTCAGCTGATTGGAGGTGGGAGTATGTAAATTGAGCGCTTCAGGTAAAAGTAGCTCAGATTTTACAACAAGGCAAAGCCAAGTTAAAAGAAGTCATTTTAGTGTTGTATTTTACCAATTAAATTGAATTCTGAGAAATGGGCTCTAGTTTGACATTACTGATATGGGTGATTGTGAAGGTTCTCATTCATCCAGGTCATAGTATATCTGTTGTGTTCAATTAGGTCAACTGGATTTAAAATTTAGTTCTTGAAGATGTTTCACTAGTCATCTGACTGGCTTTCTCAATTCAGACTAAATTGACAAAGCCAGTAGGATGACTAGCGAAACATCTTCAAGAACTTGAGTCCAGTTAATCCAACTGAATACAACAGATACATATATAGGTGGAATTTATAGTATTGTCATTCAGGAGGGGTGTCAATGTGATCCCTTTACATAGAGAAGGATAATTAATTGCCTGTAGGCCACCACTGCAGCCAGGCAGGGCACACAGCTGTAGATTCAAATGTCTTGGATTTGAAGGGAAATTTAAAATTACCCAAGAAAGAAAAACCTTTAAAACCTTTGCATTCCTGCTCAGTTTTTTGCATGCTTTTCCTGTATAAATCTATGGAAAATGTGTTCTAGTGTAAACAAGCCCTCATTCTCTCCTCTAGACTGTAAACTCTTTCAGGCAGGGCCCTCCTTCCTATTGTACCACAGTAATGCTGTAACTTACCACACTGAATGCTGCTGGACCAGCACTTGAATTATCTGCACTTATTGCACTACCCTTGTATGTAATATGAATGTTTTCCTAATGTGTATTAAAGCAACTGTAAAGCGCCACGGAAGATGTTGGCGATATATAAATCTACTACAATAATAATTCTGTTCAAGACAAGACAAACTGGAATCAACATTGATTTGAGCCATTTAAATCACTATCAGACACTTCTATGACCACTCTAAATCCCTTTACCAATCATTCTCTACCCCCATTCACATTCCAATTATCTATCCCTTATCTTTTACTATTTGTTTATATTACTATCCTCAATTCCAATGGTAATATGTGTCCTTGTACTCTGTAAAAGTTTGTAAGTTTCCAGATAATGTAAAGATCTAAAGAAGGGAGGAAGCTCCATAAATCTATCTTAATAAATCTATTAAGAAAAATAGTACAAATAAAAAGAGTATCACATACTATCCTTTGTCATTTCTTTTGTATGCTACAAGTACACTAATAGGGCTACAATCAATCTAATCCCTTTACATAGGAAATTTTGACACATTATATCAGTCAAAAGGCCTTGGAGGTAGCATATGCCATAGCATTGTTTTGATGTTGTATATTTTTACTTTGGATACTTTCTAGATTTATAATAGGTTGCATAATTAGCAATTGTGCTAAAAGTCATTTTAAGTCCGTTTTATATCAGTTTATAGTTTGTTCCAATTTGTTTCCAAGAATTCCATGTAAAAACCACATTTAGATTTTATTTTTTTATGTTGCATGGGATTCCAAGTAGCAGAAGACTTGATTGTTACACATTCACTTTGTAATAAATCACGTCTTGCTCAAAAAGGAAATAACTATTGTGAATCTGTCAAGTTGGGAAAGTTAATAGGCTGAAAGAGCAGTCTGGTACTAACAAATCTCTGCTTAATAAAAAGCCAGATGAGAATAGGTCCAAGACAAAGTTAAAGTGATGGGTGGTCGATTCAAAACCAACAAATGTTTATAGAAAATGTGGAAGAAATAACTTCATCCATCTAAGCTAAACTTTAGTATGTTTACACAGGTTTCTTTCCTGCAGTCTTTTTGATGGAAGGATTATTAAATGAATTTTTAGAGTATGCCCAAGCACTACTAAAAGCAGTGACAACTTATATTTGTCCACTGGGGGTACAATGTGTGTAGGAGAGATGGATTAGAATTCAAACTCAAACCCGAGTTTGAGTCGAACTATTCGAGTTCGAACAGACTCGGACTTCTCGAACTATCCCGGACCCAGATTTTCGATATTTTCCGGACTTTCGATAATTATTGAATGTTTGAACGTTCGAGGCATGCGTATATGTGAGCCAAATGTCTATTATACCAGTACGCGAGTCAAAACATCGAATTATCAAATCCGCGAGTAAAATGTCTATTATACCTATACGCAAGTAAATATCAAATATCGAATTCGCGAGTAAAATGTCTATTATACCTATACGCGCGTAAATATCGAATTATCGAATCCGAGAGTTAAATGTCTATTATAGCTATATGCGAGTAAATATCGTATATCGAATCTGGTAGTAAAATGTCTATTATACCAATACGCGAGTAAATATTGAATTATCGAATCCGCAAGTCGTTCATGGGATAATTATCGAATGTTCGAACGCAAGAGCTCAAAAGTAGCTCACGTGAGAGTAAAATCAATTTTTGCCCTGGATATTTGAACATGTTCCCCAGACCATTACATTAAGTTACCATTGATATTTTCATTGTATTTTATTCGAGCTTTTCAAACTATTTGACTCCCATTGACTTTAATGGGTCAGTTTCGAAAGTTCGGCCATCTCTAGTGTGTAGTAATCTATGAAATCTAATATAAAATGATGGCATTGCTATCATCTGGACCACTTTGTTAATTTGTTGAGAAGAAAATAAACTTCAAAATCACTAAACTAAATTATTCTGTTTGAAAAAAATGAACCGATCAAATAAATGTTGCTGATTTTAATGCCAACTTGTGTGAAAAATATTTCAAGGAACTTTTCCCCTAACTAACTCTCTTGCATAGCCCCTAAATGTCTCTGTACAGATATCATTAAAAACAGGAACACTTATAGTGTAAAGTATCTTTTGCTAAAAATTATTAACATTATGTTTATCACGGGTGGGGTATTTGAGGAACGTGGACTGGGATGACTATTTTTAGTCTGGATGTTGTTTTATTTTATGGCTATAAAACCTGAACAATAAAAAAGTATTGATTTTTTTTTTATAGTAAAGTAAAAACTTACATTGAAAATATCATGAACAACAGGAAAAATAAATGAAATTCTAATCAAGACAGATCTTCCACTTGAAGCACAAATTACCAGATTAATGCTGCTTTATTTCAAACATGTTATAAGAATTTATATAAAAATGAGGCTTTGTAAATCCATAACTCATTCAATTTAATTTGCATACAGGCAGTCCCTGGGTTACAAACACACAACTCCTACTTAAAAATGGAGCAAACTGAGGGACATAAGGGCAAATACTGTACAGCATAGGGGCCCTGCATGAGCGTACTGCCAGGTTGTCCACCGCTACCCACCTCTGTTTAATTCGCCCCCAACCCTCCCCTTTACCCAACTTGCACTGTACTAGAAGCAGCTGTTAAAACAGAACCGCAATCCCTTTTTAAAAATGCTCCAAACCAGGGGCATGTTTAGAGGGGGATTCCTGGTGCCTGGAATCCCCCTCTCTGTCTGCTCAGTGCACTCTGCTGTTCTACCTTTCCTGGTGCCCTTAGACTGTTATATAGTCTGTTACATAGTTTGTTACACAGATTGTTACAGTGTTAACTGAGCTGTGAGTTAGAAGCAGCATTTGTATGTTTCAAAAATATATCCAGTCTGCCCTGTGATTGACGGCAGCATAGAGATCTGTATCAACATTAACCCTGCAGCTGCCTAAGGTGATTTATGACACTGGGTTTATATTCAGTACTTACGGTACTGTACTTACTACACTGTGATGTCCCTCTACTGTAGGAAAGGGAACTGGTAATGGAAATTTTTCATCTTGCCCGATAGGTTATGATACCGAGAGTATTTAGCAAATTGTGTCAGATCCACTGTCAGTGTCACAGCTCTGTCTTTAAAAGACACTGTAGATAATGTAGTGCAAATGTGGATTTCTCAGTAAAACAGAATGTTAGGTGGGGTACACAAAGACAAATCTTTTTGCCCCGACCGTTCGCCGCTATAGTGTGGTCGGCCATGGCAAATGTTTCCTATGTTCCACACATTTAGGAATCCCCCCCTTGAAAATCCTGCGCTTGCCACTGCAAACATCTGTCTAAATTGCATTTAATAAGTATATGCACCTTTTTTAACTTACATACAAATTCAACTTAAGAACAAACAAAGAGAAACAAAATCTGGTTTGTAACCCATACCTGCCTTTATATGCTATATTTTCTTTCTATCACTCTTTTAAAATCTGATCTTTTGTATGGGTAAGTTAAAACAATTATTTCAAAATTTTGGCCCTATTATTTTAAGCCCTTGATTACAGTGGGCAGTCATTTTCTTCACTAGCTTTCAGTTGTATCAGACATATTATGTAGTCAACATGATTCACGAGTTAGAGTTGGAGTTCTAATAGCTTGAGTGTCTGTTCTAGTAGATGGAGATTTAACGGTTTAGTGATATCTTCTAGTATTGAACCCCCATTAACTTTTAATATTATGCATTTATGTACTGGTATAATCTGGCTAGAACTTGGTGCTGTTCTTGTTTCCCTTTTATCTCACCTTACATATTTCTACCTCTATGGAAAATATATCTCACCTATTGTAATGTTATTATTCCTGATGCTACTTAACAACATATATTTGGATTTGGCAGGAAATATGGCAGGTTAAGGCTGGGAGTTGCAGTATTTTTTAAATAGCAGAGATCAGTTTTCTGTATCTATTTCTGGTTGGTTACCATTGGAAACATTTTGCCTGCACCTGGGTCTCCTGCTGTGATATTACTTCCATTAGAAAGTACCAGGGAGCAGGGGGATCAACCGCAGGGGGGTCCTATCTTATTTTTCCTATGACAGATATAGCATCCTCCCAGGAAACTACTGTGGATGAAGCACAAGAATTAAGAAAGCTTTACATAGACTTAAAATACTTCAAATATCTTTAAATAAATTGTCACACAAAATCATACACATCATTCTAAAAATAACATGTACACAAGGGGTCTCTTATCTGAAAAACAAACTCTTAAGCCATTCCTTTGGCTTCCAGATCTGCTGTTTGTGATTTATTGAAGCACGAGTAAAATTAATTTGTTTAGGTTTTAGAATAATCATGAGTTTTATCAGTATATACAATAGAGAACCTATTAGTAATCACATTATAAATGCTTGAGATATTCATAAGAGTGTGAATAAAGCAAAGCAAGACTCTTGGAAGAGGTGCAATATTTGATTACAATTTGTTATGAAAGACATAACCATCTGGAAATGTTCCTTACTGTATATGTCGTTGTACGGTATGCCAGTAGAGAGCCTTAAAAGAAAAGGCTCAAACACATAGTAATAGTAGTAATTTGAATAAAAATCATTTAAAGGACAACTCTTATAAACCTTTAAATCTTTTAAAATATATCCTCTGGAATCATTGGCTTATGCCTACTCTGCTCATGGATGCCAAAAATGAATCCAGGATCATGCTTCTATCTGCAAGCTATTCAAGTTTACTGAAGTATACGGGGTGGTGCTTTCTGCTTTAACATAAATAAAAATGTGTAAAGGCCTCACTCTACTCCCCCTACCCAGGACAGGTTCCAATACCTGGATAAATTGACGTGCCCAAGGCACCTCAATAACATATAATAAAAAACAAGGAATGTAGGGGAAGCAGGGAAAAAGAAATAAGGAATATTCCTTTAATACGATAAATACAATGCTTCAATAGTACAAAAGTACATATGTATCATAAATTAGAGTAAGGTAAAAACATTTACTAATGTGTAACAAAGTGCATATATAGCAAATATATATATAAGCAAATAGATGTATCCGATGATACTATTGCATAAGTGTCCACTATCCTTTGATAAGTCCGATAAATACGTATTAGGTCCCTCCAACACCCCCCCCCCCCCAGTTACCCGCGCTGGTTTATTTTTGTACCTCTCCGGGATTATAGCACCGGTACCTTTCCACTTGGAGCACGTCTTGCCGATCCCGGTCTCACTCAGGTTGCTGGTAAATGGGAAGTAGATCCAGCCAATCCAAGGTTCGCTGCAGTCACCACTGAGAGGGAGGGCTGATACCTCAAAAAGAGAGCACTTTGCGGGAACAAGGAAGGGTAAGTGAGCTTTCTGCTTAACTATTAGCTTTGACATTACCAGCACTATTATTCCGCAGGTTTAAGCATGCCCACTTATTTCTTTGCTGGGGACAGAGGAAAGATGCTGCCTCGCACCTGAAATTCTTTATTGTGAATAAAGTTTGCAACAGGCATAAAAACATGAAACTCTCCTTAAGGTGTCCATAGGCAGAGTAAAGCACAACTAATGATTGCAGGACTGTTGCTTTAGTAAAGATCAATTTTTTGAGGGTGGGGCTCATGCCACACACTGCAGACCAGGAGAGTAAATCTTTAAATGTCTATAACTGTATTTTCATGTCTATAACTTTGGATACACAACAGATAGATACATCAGCTAGGCTTTTTTTTTTTTTTAAAGGTATGAAAGAGCTTTTTCTGACACTTGTATTGAAGGAAAATCACTACCCCTTTAGTTAGCATCTGTAAAAATGTGTTTTGATTTGAACTTTGAACCATTTAATGTTTAACAATGAAATGTTTAATAATGTTCACCCAATGCCAACAAATTAACTTTAGACTCCTAACTAACTTAGGTCATAATGGGGTTTTCTTTATTATAGCCTAAATATTTTGGGCACATTGTTGTTGATATTTTTATTTGGACACTTTATAAATTGCCTTCATATTTTGCCTTGTTGAATTTTCTTTGATTTTTAATGCTATTGAGGTACTGATATTTTGACACATCATTTATGACAGAATTGGTTGAAATAATAAAAACAGTTACATTTTCCAAACCTTATTCTGCCTGATAGAAATAGTTCCATTTATCCTAGATCAATAAATTGTATCTGACATCTTTGCCTTAAATGTCGCAGGAAGGTTGTAAGGTGAGTTCTAATGTACGGGCACCTTAATTCAGGATGGTTGGTTGCTGTCTTATTTTCCTCAAAAGTTTGGGAATACTTTGTGTTCACATAAGAAAATAAATAAAAAGAAGCGTAAGGTAGTTTTATACGTGCAGTAACATGTATAGATCTAATTAGCTTGCCGTAACCTCAATTTAAGCCTCATATACACGTGCGATCATGGGGGCCGTCCTGCGATGCATGGCCATTTCGGATGATAATTGTTCCATGTATGGGCACTTTGTCGACCTAAGCGGCAATTTGATCGGGGCTTGTAGATGATGCGCCTGATGGGTCGGGCAACGCGCCCCAACCAAATGGCTGTTTCGCCCAACAAAGTGCCCATACACGGCATGATTATTGACCGAAACAACCATGCATACACATCATGTGTCGCACGTGTGTATGAGGCTTAAGATTCTAGATTCAATGGTACTAGTTGTTAAAGATGAATGGGATCATTCACATAATTCGATAACAAGAAATGCAAAGTTGGGGAAATAAACACATTTGCACATTTATTAAACTTGGAATGTCCCTTATCTTTTTTTGCTGGTGAGCAGTATAGCCTACAGTTTATTTTAATCCATACTGTGAATGTATTAACTTAATAAATGTTTACATTTTACAATGCTATGGATCTGTACTGTTTATTTTAAGGCATGAGCTCTAAGTACACAAGATACTACTATACTACTAATTGTATAATATTAACTTGTGATAAAGTGGACTCCTATTTAGTACAGTTTCAACATATGGTTACCCCATGCTTTAGCAATATTGAAGTTGTAATCTTCTAAACACTGGATCAATATTGGAGACCTGTTTGATTGTTTTATTCAGACAAAAACAGTACTTATCACTGTAAGATTGATCTTCTTGTTCCCTTGAATCTGTTTACTTTCTAGGTGTTTTGCTTCAAAAATATTATTGTTAGTCATCATACCAAAGAAGAGTAAAGAATTGAACCAACATATTGGAAAGCCAAGAAATAATAATGTGGAGGAAATTAAATAGGTGTGAAATGACCTTCTCCCATGAGCTCTGGGTTAAAAAAATAATCATAGAAGCCAATGTGAATGCTAATTATAAGTCGGTGTATATATAGTTATACAGATTAGATATCTTGTCAAGTAAATTACGCAAAAAAAAATCATTAATCTTAAACCTAGTAAGCAAGTGATCCAGAACAATAAAAATGATGAAGGTTAATTGTTCTGTTGATATATAATTAAGTGTAATAGGGATGCTAGCCCCATTGTGCATTGAGTAGTTTGCAGCTGACACATACTGTACTTTATTCAAGATGTATCTGTAAAAATGTACAATACAGATGGTAGGTTTCAAAGATCAACATCAATAAAGCACACATTAAGAAGAATATTATTATAGCTCTAATAATTAAACCACTATCAGGGATATTCAATAAAAATTCTTATTGTTAAAATTGTGCTAATTTTGCCCCAAATGTTAGCTTTCAATTGTTAAATATGATCTAATTGGTTGGGGCAAAATTAGCACCATTTTAAACAATAAGAACTTTTATTGAATCTCCCTGTATGACTGTTTTACTAAACCCTCGTGCACATATAAACTGTTGGCTAAAGCAGCCGACAAACGCTCAAAGACCGCATTGGCCATGAGGGAAATCACATATGCCAGATTATTGGTCAAAGCGGCTGACCATATGACTATATTCTCCATGGCTGAAGTTTAGTAAGAGTTGCATTCAAAATATACAGTAGTGATAGACACTATATAATCATGCAATTCAATAGACAAAATGTGCGTAGTCTTTAGAAACTCTGGGGATAATTTCAGTTGTGGGCTTGGCTGGAGGGAAGGTAATAAGGATACAAATTATACTATGGGCATTTTCATTGTTTTACACCAACTGGCTGCAGGCCATTTCAGTTTTGTTACTGCAAATCCAAACATTGTGCACACAGTAACTGATGCCTGTACAGGATTCTCTTTGTTGTTATATTTGCATTTATAGAGCAGTAGGTTTTCTGTCCTGGTTGTTTTTCATCTTTAATGTCTGTTTAAGCCTGACGTTGTACATGGGATGTATAGTATTTCAAATAATTCCAATAAAGTACACTCAAGCACACGCCCTTTGGCATGGCCTTCAATTGATAGGTGCAATCCTCCCAGCCCTCCACCTCAAGGGCCATAGCAAAACGGCAATGCAAATAAGTTGGAGGAACACACTACTACATTTTCATTGTTTTATTGAGCAAAAAGCAACATACAAGTCATATTCATATCCCCCGAAACGTTGTATGTTGCTTTTTGCTCAATAAAACACTGAAAATGAAGTAGTGTGCTCCTCCAACTTATTTGCATTAATGTACAGTATTTTCAGCATGTGTATATATAATAATATAAGCCTTTCACCAAATCTGTGCAATTTAGCTACATTTTTAATTAATTTACGCCACATAAAGATGCTATTACATTTTTAGAGGTTTTTGCTATTTTACTGGGTAATGAAGGAAAGCTGTAATAAATCTGAATGTGAATGATGCAATTAATTTCTTTGTGTAAAAGTCACAAAATAGTCTTTTTGAATCATTTAATAAATTAGTCATGATGGTTTCCAAATGAATAGAAAATCATTTTGTAATTTTTCTATTTTAAAGTCTTTATATGGGAAAAGGGGAGTCGTGTCTGTTTCTTAACATTACTGACATCATCCTCTTTTCTTTACTCATTTAGTATGCTTGAAGATGACTTAAAGCTCAGCAGTGATGAAGAAGATAATGAACAGGTAATGAATTCACATTATTTTATTATTATTGTGGATTTATATAGCACCAACATCTTCCGTAGCGCTTTACAATTACATGTATACATTCACATTGGGCCGTGCCCTGAAGAGCTTACAATCTAAGCACATTTATTTGACACATACATATGTCAGCCTATCAGTATGTCTTTATGATTGTGGGGGAAACCAGAGTGCCCAGAGGAAACCCACGCAAGCACGGAGAGGCTATATGGGACAGCAATCAACTACAACATCAGTAGCATGGTATCCCCAGTGATGTGCATGTATGTGCTGCATAGGCATGTGTATGTAAATAGGTGCATTACAACCAATCTATCCCTTCTGGCTATGCTACATGCATCAGTACAGCTGGAGGAGATTCATTCATTAGAATTGTTCAATTGTTAAAGGAGATTTTCTACATGTTCGATGTTGGCCAATGAACTGGCATGTTCCTTTCAGAGCAGAATTATGAACAAGGCAACCCTAGGCACCTGCCTAGGGCCCCCGGAAACCTCTGGGGGCCCAGCTTTAGAAGCAGTAACAAAAAACAGTCTATACAATATATGTAGCAAAAAAGGGGACCCTAAATTATGACCCTGCCTTGGGCCCCATATGATCCTTTTACAACCTATTGCCATGTGATTGGCTATTAGTTCTTGCTTGCATCAGAAATAAATGTATAAATTGCGGTACTGGCAACTTTAAAAGTAAAACATGCGGTAAAGCTAGTATTAAGTGCCAGTTGGTGCACAGAAAATGTTGTTATTATTATTTAGTGCATAGTGGCGAGTTTGTTACATTTATTTGTGAAAGTACCAATAGGGACCATCATTAGACACATATAGAATTATTTAAAGTGTGCCTTTTTTTCCAGCACTATCTCTGCCAAAAAGAGGTGTATAGCAGAGGCTCTATTATGTGTATCAATGTATCAATTGCATGTGTCCTGGATCTTTGGCAAAGTGCCCTGAATTTTTTAAGACCAAAGGCCTGCACTACACTGATGATGGCTCAATATAATATAAAATAAACTGGTCTGTAGTTGGCGCTCTGGTTTTGCATTTAGCTTGTGGAATGCCGCAGAAGTCTTTTTAAAGACATAGCTTTCCATAGAGCTTCCTTAGAAACATGGCAAATTCCCAGAAGTCTTTGTTCCTTATTTGCAGAACACAATTTAACTAATAGAGATTCCCCCAAATCTCATTTTCCCAGTAGTACCTCATTGTGCAGCCAGTTTGTACTATTGGAAACTGCTGTCCCTTTTGCTGTCTCTTTAATGACTCCGGCCTCCAGCTGCTCCACTGCACATGAGTAGGTAATAGCCAAATAGCCCTATTAGGCTATTACCTACCCCATGTGCAGGGCAATCCACTCATTATATTAGTAGAGGCAGTGTCAGCATTTGGTATTATTATACTCTGCATATCTAGTATTGCACATTACCAAATGCTGCCACTGCCTGCACTAATATAATTAGTGGATTGCCCTGAACATGTTGTAGGCAATAGCATACAACAGTGTATGATTAAATTGCCAGTTTTCTGCCATTATGTGATGAAATGCCAATGCTACCAGTATGTAATGAAATGCCTGTGGCTACCAGTATGTGATGAAATTCCAATGGCCACCAGTATTTGTTGAAATTCCCATGACTACCAGTATGTAATGAAATGGATACCAGTATATGATGAAATTGTCAGTTTGCTGCAAGTATGTAATGAAAATCCCATGGCTACCGGTATGTACTAAATTCCCATGGCTACCAGTATGGAATGAAATTGCCAGTGTGCTACCAGTATGTAATGAAATTCTACCAGTATATATTGAAATTGGCAGTTTGCAACCAGTATACACTGAAAATGCTAGTTTGCTAGCAGTATACAATGAAAATGCCAGCGTTCTACCACTATGTAATGAAAATACCAGTTTTGTACCAGTATATATTGAAATTGCCAGTTTGCTACCAGTACATAATGAAATTTCCACTTTTCTAGCAGTATAATGGAATATTGTTCCTCTGTGTCATTAATTTTAACATTGCCCTGTATTGATTTTTTCTTGATTGATTGTATTTCTTGAAAATAGATTTTTAAAAATTATGAATTGTCTGTAACCAAGTCTTTTTTCCTAGTTTTCTGCTCATTTCATAAGACTTTTGGTGCTTTTTGTCATGCTTTACCGCATGTTTTATTGCCAACATTGCCATTACCACAATTTATAAAATCGAAAGTAGAAAGTAATCATGCACATTTCCTCAATAGGAGACATCAGTGCTGGGTGCTGCAGTGTTGTTGCAAGTAAGTATATCAAAAAGAAAAGTAGCTGCACACACCAGTCTGAATCTTAAATAGTTCTATTAGCACAAACAAACACCCTGTAACATTTTGGTGACTGGCACCATCATCAGACACATACTACCTGATGAAGGTGCCAGTCATCAAAACATTACAGAGTGTTTGTTATGTGATAGTAAACACTTACAGGGAGATTCAATTAAAGTTCTTATCGTTAAAAATGGTGCTAATTTTGCCCCATTTTTAACGACAAGAACTTTTATTGAATCTCCCAGTTAGTAAATTCAAGTCTGCGCAGTTACCTTTTCTTTTTCACAAGTTATAAAATTATTAATCTCTCAGTTTTTAATGTATATTTTCATGTTTTTATGTCAACTTTATGTCGCTTTATAAATATGGCAAAAAAATGTAAAAGGCAAAATTAACGCTGTTCTGTATTTTGGTAAAAAGTTCAACTGTTATATTTGCAGTCTAATGTTTCCTGTCTGATATTATCTTTTCAGTCATAACCTGCTTCTAATGAAAGTGCTTGCAAGGGAGCATAGCTTATATTCCTCTGTCAATGAAAGCATCTAGGGTTGTTCCAAACATTCCATTAAATATGCGTTCTTTTGCTGTTTAATAGTTTTGTTTAGGTTAGAAGAACACTGTAAATTAGGGGTTAGATCTGGAATCAATTTTCATTTGCAGCTGAACAGCAGCTATTGATGCTGTACTCACAGCTCAATAAAAGATCTAAAGATGCAGACTTCATATTTTTTTCCTTGATATAAAGAGTATAATCGGTCTCAAATGTTTTTTGAAGTCCCAACTATTTGATAGTTGCCTTCTACGTTGGGAGTTTCCAATTTTATTTTTAAAACTCATGTTGACCATTGCAAATCTAATTTTAGCAGGGATTCTCTAAACTGTTAAAGGGGCACTAAAGTGTAAAAAGACTATATTTCAAAAGCACTTACCTTATAGAAGAGTTATCCCATTTTAAAGATGACTGTGTTCTGTTGCTGAATGCTCTACACTCCTCTCTGCTCTATCACAGTATAACACCCAATACCTTTGACACGGGTGTAGATGCAAGGAGGCTAGGGAGCAGTGCATTGTCATCTTTGAAACAGTATATCCCTATAAGGTAAAAACAACAGGTAGGAGGTGGGTCTCCTACCTCTTAAAATTATTCTTTATACTTTCATAATATTGTTTTTTGCTTTCTCTTTAATTTGTCTTCTGTGTGTGTTTTAAATATGCTAATGCTATATAATATCATTATAAACTCCTCTATAAAAAGTGCATCCAAATCAGAATTATTGTAACATTATTCGCTTGAAGCTTAAATATTTATGGACATATTCATAAAAGTTTTCTCTGCCTTTTTCTCAAAAATTGGCATATTGGCTCCCACTGCTCTCTTCCATCTTGTTCAGTTATCTTCAGCAGTGTCCTGCTTTCGGTGGCACGTGCGGAAGCTCTGGGTACGCACAGTGGCTGTCTCCTGTCTCAACTAGCAAGTTCTTCTTTCTTCTTTCTCCTTTTCTATTGGCTCCTTTAGGTTTAAATCTTCCTAGCTTCTTCACCATTTTGTCTGTTATAATTTGTGGTTTGCCCTTACTTGTGGTGCGTTTTCTGACCTTCTGGTTCTGATTCTTGCTTTTCTCCCGTTTAAGAATGTTTGCCACTGGCAATATATATATATATATATATATATATATATATACTGGATCCTTGTTACACTAAATAAAACATTTAAGTGTAGTTGAGGAGGGGGTGTCTTTCTTGCCATGTCTGTCCTTGTAGATTCTGTAGTTCAGACAATTTCTATTCCTACTAGGCCATGATCCAAGTAATATTAGAGGATTAAAACTCAGGACTAATGTTAACAAGTGGGCTTTTGGTGAAGATAATAAGGATTATAAAAGAGAGACTGAATAGTGGCTTACTAGAGATAAACCAGATTAATAAATCATTTAGACTAGCCGTGGTAAGCCTTACAGCAGTTCTTTTTATATTTACATTTGGCAAATTGAAATAATTAAAATTGTTATGCCTTTAAAAGTATTGCCTTATTCCAACTGACAGCTCTCTTCCAACGGCTGTCAGATCATCACAATACCAAGCATTGCCCAACATTTGGTTATTGATGGAGTGTCTCATTTTAACCATTGTCACTATATAGATTTCTGTAGACAGACAAAATAAATGTTTAGATCCCATTGTGTACAGCTTGATTTAAGAAATCATGAACGAAAGGGTGTTTGTGTTTGTATTTTAGCCCTTCATCTTCCCCATATTGAATTACTATACCCTTGATTCATTTATTGAACATTGGCATCCACTCTAATTTGATGACATTGCTTACAAATAGTTTTTTTGTTAGGTCTAGACCATACTGAATTTCTTTACTAATATTAAAAA
The DNA here is from genome assembly GCA_019447015.1 of Hymenochirus boettgeri. Lineage (NCBI taxonomy): Eukaryota > Metazoa > Chordata > Amphibia > Anura > Pipidae > Hymenochirus > Hymenochirus boettgeri. The sequence continues at coordinate 171,427,883 of CM033476.1, forward strand.
TGTTGATGTTTTTTATTAACTTGTATTTTTTCATTATTCATGGTTATTGGGGGTAGTGGGGTGATCACCACAAGACCTCCAACTGCTATAACAGTTTGAAAGACTGTCTCCATTCTTCCATGGATGCCCCCAGCTGTGTTGCTTAGCAACATTTTAATTCAAGAAGAATCGAATAAGATGAAATCCCTGTGGAGAGGGAAGCAGAAATAAGAGGGCGTTGACAGATGATCCGAGTTGTTCTTCTAATATAATGTGAGATCACTGGCTGAATGATAAATGGACTGTACACAGATCAATGAGTTCAGCATTAAACTTGATCCGTTTTCTATGTTTAAAGCAAGCAGGGTAGCCTGTGCATTTACTACTTTCATAACTTGGGGGCATATTTATAAGGTTCGTTAACTTTTCGCGGCCGTTTTCGCGGCCATTAACGCATGAATCGCGTTTACCGCGATTTATAAAGCCCCGAAAACGGCCGCGAAAAGTTAACGAAGCGTTAACCTTTCGCGCCGATACTTACCCGGTACCGCGCTTCATTTTAAAAGCGGCGGTACTGGTTTCGTCGGCTAGTATCGGCTGTTTTACTTCGCCACCTTGAAGGTGGCGAAGTCAGCCGATACTAACCTCCGCGGCGGGGATGGGCAGGCAACCCGCGGCGGGTGGTCGCACCCGCCCCGGGAGACACACCCACCCCGCCCACACCCCCACTTGCTTTACATTAACCAATCAGATTTCTGGAAAGTTCTGAAATCTGATTGGTTAATGTAAAGCAAGTATTAAAAATTGACCAATCAGAAACGGATTATGGATTTCTGCAAACCTATATAAAGAGGAGCTTTCCGCCGCGAACTCAGATGCCATCGCAGTAGATGGCTGAAGAAAGAAGAAAGAAGCGGCTGGCAACATCGGCTCCGCTGAGGCGGCGGTGCCAGCGGGCTCATGGCGGCCGCAGTGAGTCTGCCTGGCATCGGCGACCTGAGTGGGGTTGGTGTCGCCAGCCCGAAGACGTCGCGTCGGATCAAGACGCCGGCAACATCGGCCTCGTTGAGGTCGCCGGCGCCCGCCGGGGGTACCCCTGGCGGCCGCAGGGGTACCTCTCGGGGGTCGGCGGCCTCGGCGGAGCTGGTGTCGCCGGGACTGGAAGAAAAAAGACGTCGCCAAGGGCTCTTTTAAGAGCCGCACTGGGGGTCCCGGTTCAGTGCGGGACCCCCGCCAAAGGCACTTGTCAGTGCCTCAAGGGCCCTTGTAAGGGCCGGGGAGGGGGGGGTCCGGTTCGAGCTGCGGGACCCCCTAAGCCCCAAAAGGCCCTTCTCAGGCCCCGCTGGAGGGAGCCTCCACCCCCCCAGCGGCTCCCTCCCGTCCCTCCCCGGGAGCGGCCGGGGCGGGGGGCTTGGAGGGGTTGCGGGGAGGGGGTGCGCGGCGGGTGGTCGCGACCACCTGTGCGGCCCCTTCCGGCAGCCCCTTCTAGCCTCCCGTTCCGAGATTGCCGCGAACGGGGAACGGGTTGGGAGGGGTGCTGGGAAGTGGCGGCGGCGGCGGGTGGTCGCCGCTGCCGCCGCGGGGGGGGTGTGGGGGGGGGCGGCGGTGGTCGCCGCTGCCGCCGCGGGGGGGGTGGGCGTGTGCCCCGCCCCCTTAGGAGCGGCGTCGGGAAGGGATTTTAAGTCCCTTCGCGGCGATACTATATGATCGCCGCGAAGGGGCTTAAAATAAGCAGCACATCGCGGCCGCGATAGGTATCGCGGGAATAGCGCTCGCCGTTATAAATACGGCGATAGCGCTATTTTCGCGGCCGCGATGTGCGGCGGTAATTTTTTTGCGCTAACATCGTTCCTTTATAAATATGCCCCTTGGTGTGTGCATGAGTATATCTGTATTTTATTTTCAGGTAATTGATCTGGCCATCAGCTAGTCTTTTTAACAAGTCTTTTTAACAGTAAGCTAATATATGAAGTTTTCAAACAAAAAAATGATTTTGTGCCCTTTAGTTATTTACAGGTAGATTCAATAAAAGTTATTACCGTTAAAAATGGTACTAATTTTGCCCCAACCAATCAGATCTTTTTTATCATTTGAAAGCTAACATCTAATTGTTTGGGGCAAAATTAACACCGTTTTTAATGATAAGAACTTTTATTGAATAACCTTGCTAGTGCCTAAAGGCATTGGATTCTATTTGGTTGTTTCCACTAATAAAGAAATCATAATAACATGCATTGTCATTATATTGCTTAGCCCTGCTCATACATTTGCTGACTGTGAAGTCATCTTGCAAGATTATAGAAATTGCTCGTTCAAGAAAACAGTTTTCCGTTAATGTAGTTGATCCAACCCTGTCAACCACAATAAAGTACCTGTATTTTTTTTAGTATTGCTTGAGAGCTTTAGAGGAGTATTTATGTGTTTTCTGGTTAGTTGGAGTAACTTAATCTCTTTCATAAGATGTTGGCATGTGAATTAGAGCTATTGTTTTATGTTACGTACAGATCACTAAACTGTTCCACTAACAGTTTAGCAAATGTTATGTCAATCACAAATTAAAGTTTATATGCATTCAAGTGACCAAATCTGGCAGACATATTAACAGTATGTGTTTTTTTTTAATTTTACATGCATTTAAAATAATTACAGTGTGATGTAAATTATCTGAATCTAAATTAAAAAATGTAAAGAACAGTACCAAAATGTACGAGACCAACATGATATATATGTTTAGTGCCATAAATACAGTGAGGTTTTGTGGCAATACATCAATAAAATGAAACATATTAACTGCCTATTCTCATTGGTAAAAGGGTATGAAACGTATCCTGAAAAATCATCATAGTGTTTCAGAAACAGTCACGGCGAATTGTATTCTGCTAGTAAAACAATGGGCAACAGTTGTCAGTGATCTTACAGGTTCAGTTACAAGTTTCACTTTTTGTATATTAGTATATTAGTTGGACATTTGCACTGAAATTAAATTAATATAGAACCTTTGAATGGGTTTTATTAAAGCAACCCAGGACTTTAGTAGAATAATTCAAACCTTTTGTATGGTTTTGATGGCTGTTAAAAACAGCACATGCACTGTCAAATTTTCAGGTAACACACTGAATCACTTCATTCCTTGGCAGTCACGTTATTTTTTTTACCAATTTCAGGGAAATATTATGTGATTTAATCAGCTGTAAAGTGAGGATAAATGTCAAATGAATATGAAATGACAAATGAATGGAATTTCTATAACCGTATTCTAACAATATTGCATTATTTAATTTTATAGGCAAATGAAAAAACAAAGCCAAGAAACATTCCAGTAAAGTAAGTTTATTGTTATCATCTGATTGCATAATAAATATCAATATTAATACTAGGTCAATGGTTATTTTAAGGTCAGTGTTTTTAATTTAAGATGTCAGATCCAAAATATTCACAGATTTACAATCCAGAAATCATAATCAGCTCTTTAGTTCTGACTTGGTAATCAGGTACTGAAATGTAACAATCTGAGTGCAGCAAAAATCAGCCAACGGGGTTTAAGGTTTCAAAATGCCTTAAAGGACTAGTTCATTTAAGAGGTGAACTGTTTTTTTGTTGTTGTAGTAATTGAATAATGGGCAGTAAAAGACCTAGGTCTTAACTCCTGTTCTTCAATTAATGTTACAGGAACCAGAAAGTAAGCACTTCAACTTACCCGTGAGCGTGCGCTCTCGCTGATTCACCTGACAGGTCCCGAAGGTTTCCGGATTCAAGTAGACTTTAGATGTGAAATTACTTAAAAGAACTGTCTTTATACAGGGGAAATTTGCTTTCCTAAAAGTAAAAGTCTTTGTTGACCCAGTGCACATTTTTCTTTTTTTTATAACATACATAAATGACAATATTTCATCGTCATCCTTCCTTAAGCTTCCAGTTACCTTTTTATCTATTAAATGATCTGTGTCATTAGATATTACCAGATCCAACAGCATCTTTTATAGTAGGAACTTCAACCACCTATGAGAGAAAATATTCATGAAGCTTATTTAGGAACCCATCACCCTTTACTGTGTTGGCAGTTCCACTACTTCAATCAATGTCAGGATAATTAAAGTCCCCATAATCAGAATGTATCCAAAACATGCAGCCTTTGCTATCTGCATATAAAGCTCACTTCCTCCTTGCTGGCATTTTGTGGTTTGTAGCAGGCACCAACAACAAATTTACCCCCCTTTCTGTTGCCAATTTCACCCATATTGCCTCCGCTTTAACATCAATACCGACAGTTACAGTATCTCTTATTTTAAATTTCACTTCAACTCTTGTTTAACATAAGTAAATGTCTCTCCTTTACTATTTTCTCTATCATGGCTTAACTAGAAGTATCCTTCTGAATTTACAGCCCAGTCATGAGAATTTTTATACCCATTACATCATACTTTTCAGTCAAAGCCATTATCTCCAATTCTGCTATTTTTTTCGGCCAGTATTCTTGCATTTGTAAACATACATTGAAACATTTTATAAAATAATTAAAATGAAAAAAGAAAACGTAAAGGGGCCAATATGTAACACCTCTGACCATTACTAATGCTTATTCAAAACTTGCTTTGGGCCCCCCCTCCCCCACGTATGAGGTACAAAATAACAGGTGCAATGTTTGAAGAAAAATAACTACATTTTTTTCAATGTTACTACTTATGAAACAGATAAATTATATCAAGCAATCACAGCATGTGCAGCTCATCACATATTATTTGTTAAAGATCATTTTTCATATTAAAACACGAGAATATAATTCCTTGAATGCAAATTGCTTTGGCAACCTGCCACATGCTAATATGCTGAGGTGAATGTTGACAGCTGTTTTAGAAGCAAAAACATGGCTGCAGAGTGTTCAAGTTTCTTCTTTTGCCATAAATTCTGTGTTTTTTGTTGATTGGTTTTACTTTTACTTGTATTGGGAAACAATACAATTGTTTCCCAGTGCCTGGCATTATCTTCAACAAAAGCAGTAGTTATAACTGTGACAACATGTCCCCTACTGTGAAATACAAGATCATTGGAGTCTCCTAGGGTGTTCTGGGAGATTTGTTGAACTCCAATATATATATAGAGCAGAGTAGGAAGGGTCACACTCACGCCATACAACTGCAGCCGCCCGGGTGCCTCCAAAGGAATATACAAACAGCAATGTAGAAAGGAGCACTCCTGGGACTTAGCGGAACAGATTTATTACACACACAGAACAAGTCAACAAGTCATCCTGTCCGGGCCGTCATCAGGACTATATATATAGTTTAGTTAGGTGTAAATTATTTTACTCTATCAGTACTGCTATCGGTGCTGCTTTGTTGCAGGGACTTTCAGCTCATAAAATGCAATAACTGGTAGAGCAGGATCCAGCTGAAGAAAGCAAACCTTAAAGGGGTAGCTTAAAATATTTTGGCCAAGTTTTGAACTGTATGGAGAGTCCTATATTAACAGGTGTATTTAATTGCTGCAATGCCATAGATTTTACAGGTTTATCAACAGATAAACGCATAAATCACACCCCAGTAGTTTTGATGCGTATAAAAGAAAAAATAAAATAATCAGTAAGTACCAGTTTAAAGGAATAGTTCTCTAAAAACTATTCAGTTTTTGCTTACTATTACAAACAATATATTAAAAGGATAAAAAGAACTGTGTACTTACACCCTGTTGTGCTGGACTCACTGCAACATTTGGTTGAAATGAGTATGAAAGTGCTTTATTAGTAGAGATGGCTGAACTATGTAAAGTTCAGTCCGTTTTCGAACTTTCGAACTTCAGAGAAAGTTCAAAAGTTCGAATTCGGACCCATTCAAGTCTATGGGGGAGTAATAGTTCAAAAAGTCCGAGTGATTTACAGCTAAAATAACAATGGTAACTTACTGTAAATGGCTGTGGCACCTGGGAAATGGTCTGGGGAACATGTCACTGTCACCAAAACTTGTTAAAACACTTCCTGAAGTCAGGCAGGCAATTGACGATACATTTGAGGATTATCGAACCAACGAACAATCCTTCCTGTTAACGAACGGTCCTTCCTAGGCTTAGCGGTTAGTGGTTAAAGCCTTTGATATGGTAGACCAGGGTTCGAATCCTGGCTAGGGGCAGAAATTCAAATGTTTGGATTATTATAATAACCATATAATACCCTATATTAAAAATATAATAACCTAGTAATATAAAACTATATAATAGTCTAGTAATATAATAACCATATAATATTCTAACCATATAATAACCTAGTAATATAATAACCATATAATACCCTAGTAATATAATAATATTATATGGTTATTATATTACTAGGTTATCATATGGTTATTATATTACTAGGTTATTATATAACTAGGGTATTATAATTATCCAAACATTTGTATAGCTGCCCCTAGCCAGGATTCGAACACGTATTCGGTGTCTTTAACCAGTACACTATCCAGCCACTACATTATTTGCTTAATATATTACTAGGTTATCATATGGTAATTATAACCTAGTAATATATTAACCATATAATGTAGTTGCGGTTGTACTGGTTAAAGTCACCGCCTTTGACATGGGAGACCAGGGTTCAAATCCTGGCTAGGGTAAGCAATACAAATGTTTGGATTATTATAATACCCTTGTAATATAATAACCATATAATAGCCTAGTAATATAATAGCCATATAATAACCTAGTAATATAATAACTATATAATACCCTATATTCTAACCATATAATAACCTAGTAATATAATAACCATGTAATATAATACTATTATATGTTTATTATATTACTAGGTTATTATATTATTAGGTTATTATATAACTAGGGTACTATAATAATCCAAACATTTGTATAGCTTCCCCTAGCCAGGATTCAAACCCTGGCGGTGCCTTTAACCAGTACACTATCCAGCCACTAAATTATTTGCTTAATATATTACTAGGTTATTATATGGTAATTATATGGTTATTATATAAATATATATCTATATATATATATATATATATATATATATATATATATATATATATACATATATCATATGATAACCTAGGAATATATTAACCATATAATGTAGTGGCTGGGTCGTGTACTGGTTAAAGGCACAGCCTTTGACATGGGAGGGCAGCTATACAAATGTTTGGATTATTATAATACTCTAGTAATATAATAACCATATAAAAACCTAGTAATATAAAAACAATATAATAACCATATAGTATAATAACCATATAATAACCTAGTTATATAATAACCATATAATACCCTAGTTATATAATAATATTATATGGTTATTATATTACTAGGTTATCATATGGTTATTATATTACTATGTTATTATATGGTTATTATATTAATAGGTTAATATATAACTAGGTTACTATAATAATCCAAACATTTGTATAGCTGCCCCTAGCCAAGATTCGAACCCTGGTCTCCCATGTCAAAGGCGGTGCCTTTAACCACTACACTATCCAGTACATTCAATAATTATTAAATTTAGGATCGGAAGTCCGAGAAATCCGGGTCCGGGATAGTTCGAGAAGTCCGAGTCTGTTCGAACTCATAAAGTTCGGCTTGAACTCGGGCTTGAGTTTATTAGAACTCGGCTATTTATTAGTAGCAGAAATGAAAGCAAAAAAGGTGCAAAAAAAGTACAAAATACTCATGCATCCAGATCTGAGAAATATAAAGTGCATCTCGGATCTGGATGTAGAAATATTTATTTTTGTCCTTTTTTTTTCTGCACCTTTGTTTTAATTCCTGCTATTAAAAAGCACTTTTCGGTGGTATTAGCACAACAGGTTGCATAGTAAGTACATATTTGTTTTTATCCTTTTAATATATGCTCTGTATTAGTATTAATGAATTATTTGATCTTTTCTTTTAAACGCCCAAAATTACTGAGCAGTAATTTCATGTTTAGCCACCTATCTGTACATCTAAAGTTATTAAAGGGCATGCCCACCCCCAAAACTAAAATGTAACCTCATACTGGCCCCACTCTGTAGTTTAATAAAATCCTTACCTTACATTTCTGCTCCAAATGGTTCTCCTGCTATGCCCCTCCAAAGTCCAGGAAACTGCAGTGTAGGATCTGTCCTGCTTCTGCGTCGACAAGGTTTGAGGCATTCGCAGGAGAGCCCTCCCTCTCCCACCCTCTTTGGTCTCCCTCCCCCTAGCGTAAATCTGTTTTTATATAGTAAAGTTCATGTTCCCCCAGCCCCAACCGCTATAATTATATCATCAGAAAGTCCCCCTATCATGACTTACCTTACCTCTCTCCTTCGCAAGGCAGTGCGGTAAAGGAGAGAGGTAAGATAAAAACTTTTTATAAAGGGTGGACATGCCCTTTAAACTTACATGGAGATTCAATATGGCCAAAATCCATGTAAAACCCACGTTAACCAGAAGTTATATTGGATTAACATGGGTTTTACATGGCTTTCAGGGCACAGCGCCATTTCCAAATGCTTTTGAAAATGGCGTTGTGCTACCGATAGAAAACCCCTTTCATTAAGTTTCGCACTACATCGTAGCACAAGAATTAATGTGGTTCTGTACGGGACTTAAATCCACAGCATCTTAGCTTTACATGATCCAATGATGCAACACCAGATACAATCTCGTTTACATCTCATTTTGTATCATGGGTTCGCGCAAGGTAAGTAACGCGACCAGAACATATTGAATCTCCCCGTAATTGCTTTAATTTATCCACAGAGACGGGCAGGGTTATAAAGAGGCATTATAATGGGAATAAAGCATGTAAGCAATTTAAAATTCAATTAAAAGGGGTTCTATTTGTATAATAAAAAAAATAAAAATAATATTATTATATATATATATATATAATATTGTTTGTTGCATGATGAAGGGATGGACAACCCCGAAACGTCGCAGACTTTCATTGTGATGATGTGACTTTCTTGTTGAAATAAAGCTTTTGAAAAGAGTGCCTATCAATATTGGACTTTATGAGGTAGTGAAAACTTTCCCTTTAAGGTATGTGCACCTTGCTCAACTGTTTGACTGTGAAGTGCTGATCCAACCTGTTTATTTGAATATATATATTTAATATATATATATATGTATATTATATATTTGTAAGGGGACTAGTTTCTTGGGGGTTGGGCAGTTTGCAGGGACCAGATTGATCTCAGAAAAAAAAAAAATGGTTCACCAACCAGCAGATCCAAGTTTAAGCTGTTCGCAATCAGCTTTATTTCACAAGCCCAGAGTACAGGAGTACATCCAAAAACAAAACATAAAAATAAATCCTAGCCTGTCCGGCTCTAACATTCAAAATGACATCTCTATGTGACATTAGAGGACCTAGTATCCAACTCTGCGATAACACAGTACAATAGTTGGTTCCTCACTGTGTCTGTCTCTCTCCTTTACTGTATGCAGAGAGAGAACACTTTAGACACTTTATTCAAAAGGGTTTTCCCCCTGCAGCCTAATGAGGCTCTTAATTAGCCAGGCTTCACCAAAAGCTATATTTTAATAAATATTTTGGGGTTGTCCATTAAATTCAACGCTTTCATATAATTAATCAACCCGGGAGCCTGAAAAAACACATAGGTGAGGTCTATGACTGTTAGATTTAAGTGAAACATTTTGTTGCACCACTTTTTTTAGTGTCACCCTAATGTCTACATCTGAGAACGGCGGATTTTTTCGGATTTTCCGCCTTCCGAACTTCCGATTCACGGATTTTTCGTAATTTTCGAAAATTTTCGAAATTACGAGTTTTCACGTATTTTCGGGAATTTTCGAAAATACGGGAAAACACGTATTTTCGGGAATTTTCGAAAATACAAGGATTTCTCTTAATTCCATACATACGTATTTTCGAAAAAAAATTTCGAAATTACGAGGATTACTTGTATTTTCGAAAATACATGAAAACTCATAATTTCGAAAAATCCCGAAAATACGTGAAACTTGTAATTTCGAAAATTTTCGAAATTACGAAAAATCTCGTTATTTCAAGGGTATTTTTAATTTTAACCGGTCCGCTCGCGGATTTTCGAATTTTCGAATTTTTCCGAAAATTCGCGGATCCTCGAGCGGACCGGATTTCGCGAAGTTCGGACATCTCTAATTATCACATGCATTAGGTTTCACAGCTAAAAAAGGACATAATATAAATGAAAAAAATTTAGCTACTGGTACAACAGTATAAAGTATTTCCTGCTAGAATAAGCTAAAATCCTACCTACCATTCTAAAAGCATTCTGCAATAAAGGTTGCAGATCCTACATGAAACCCGTTATTTACAACACTTATGCCTATTGTGTATTTAATTGCTAAGTTGTTTAGTGAACTACGCTGAACAAAGGCAGAAAGTTTTTAATATATAATTTTCTGAACACTAAATATTTCAGTAACAGAGAACTGCACAGCTAATTTACAGGTCATGAAAAGTAGATGAGAATATATGGACTTTTCTTTCTAACAATTTATTGTTACAGTGGTAACATCTACAGGTTTCGGCTAATTAGTGTAGCCGTCCTCAGGGTATATATATATATATGCGCTTTTATGGCAGGGTATTTACCTAAACAAAAAAAGCCTGCAGAGGTATATATTTTGTGTAAATGCACATTGTATTCTACTCCCTGAAATTACCACATTGTATTAGAAATCAATGCAACACAAATTAGAATGACCCCTTTGCCATAACTCTTACACCATCTTTCCCAGCTGTCTCCAGTCCTTATCTACTATGTGTGCATGCGTCTGTGGTAGAGGTGGGAAGGCTGTTGGGTGGAACGTTGGGAGGGACTGTTAGATGGGGCAGTTCTCAGCTGTAGGTTTGGATTTGACCCAAGTAATGATAGATTTTAATTTTTGAAATCATTAAGAAAACCACATAAAAAGCATCAATATAACTTTCAATGATATACCAGTTGGAAATTGGAACCAAGCAAAGATTTCATAGTTCTGATATTTTTAAAAACACAAGAAAGATAACTTCACCAGTACAATGCTATTTATTGTACAAAAAGCATGTGTTTCAGGGAGCCACCTTCACCGGTCCTCGGGTATGAGTAAGGGGGAAGGAGGCTCCACAAATTATCTTTGTTAGGAGTTTGACTTTATTAACCCCAGGGTAGGGGGTTCAGGAGGATTACACCAATTAAATATTAGGCAATTGCCAGCATTAGTGTGCTAGAGCAAACCTACATTTATTACTAAAAACATTACTAAATGTTACCTGGTAATGAATCCCCTTCTCTTGTCCTTACAGAATCTTTTCTCCTTAGTAATTGTTGTTGATGTTATTACAAATTGCAAATTTACTCTCGAGAAATCTAGTAGGAGGACAAATAAGCAAATCTTCCCAGTGACGTGTTACCCAGGCCAGCATGCATATACTTCCCAATCTGCCTGGGCATTCAAGCAGAAAATTCGTTAGCAGTCTTCTGGCAGAATAGAAAAATGAACACATTTAGGAAATGTCATTTAAATTGTTGTTGGAACTAGTTGGATAACAGGGCAAATAGTATTCTATGATTTAGGCATTTAGGATGTTAGAAGTGTCAGGCAGTTTGGTTTCACTTCTAGGGGCTTATGTAAAACAGGAAACAATCAAGAAAATCTGGAAGGTTAAATGATGAATATATTAAAGCTTGTGCTTTGGGCCTATGTGTAGTTGTTCTTCCTGTGGGTGGTATACAGAAATCTTGTCTCAGTCACTATTTATTTTGTTCAGCAATTTCCTGCTCATTTATAAATGCTGTACACAAATTAAAGCAAATGATTAATCCTATTTATTATGCCAAGACTTCAGTGTAAGCCTTAGATTTTTAATGAATGCTTGGTATGCAATGTAAGCAGTGCATTAGTCTTCATTGCTTTCAGAAATTGGCAGGGTGACATAAGTACAATGTTGTGCATTCATCTAGCATTCCAGAACCAGAGGCTAATTTTTAGGTACAAATGAGAAGTGTCCATTGTTATCCAGCTGGATTTACCATCTAATACAGAAGTTGTTTTAATCATGTTTCCAGATCCCCCACTAACATTGTTTTTTCCCCCAGCAAATCCTTTTAGTAGCTTGCTTTAAAAGAAACCCACAGGGTGGGATTGGGTGTTCCTGGCCTGATATTATTTGCAAACCTGTGATGAGTGATTCTAGAGTTAATTATGAGAGGTTGGGAAATGTTAGTTCTTTTATTCATATGCAAATGTTTTGTCTACTGGCAAAATACAAATTTGCAGCTGACCTTGTGCCCGATCATTCAGACTGATTGATAAATCACCTCATGCATTCAAATGGTTATATTTTAATGTGACAGTTCAGTGGAAATGATCAATATTTGTTAACTTGTTAGTTTGTGTAATGCATACTTAGTTATTCTACATATTCTCTTCCATTTTGAAAAATCAGTTGATTTCATACCCTTTGCTGTTCCCTGCTGTTGACATTAGTGAGCTGACATTTTAGGTCCTTCTTCTTTCCAGGATGCACCACATCCTTGGAATGTTCCTAACAGGGATTTCTACTGATTGACTGTTGGATGGGTCAAAGATGCTCAGATCTCTACTGAGCAACTGAATCAACCCAGGCTCTGGGTCAAGGGCAAGATCATAATGCACTTTAATAGGGATCCTGCAAACAGGAAGTCATTATTTCGTCATAATGTCATTCAGACAAAATGCTGAATTGGCAGATTAAGGTCATTGGGATGAAAAAATACTGCTCTTTTTTCTAAAAAAACAATACGTATTTGTACTGAACTTCCCCTTTAAAGGAGAACTAAAGTCTCCAGACAACATTATCCCAATAGACAGAGCACATTCACAAACATACAACAAGCTTTGTCTCACCTATCCCTTTGCTGTGGCCATTGGGTGATTTATGAAAATAACCTGTGAGTACTAGGGGTCAGCTCCCACAACCCACCTTAGCCGGGTAAACCACCAGCTAAGTACTGCGTACAGGCACATGCTCTGTAGTGCTCAACAGATCAAAACAAGGAAGTTGCAGCCTAGAAGTTGTTTCCTAGAAGCTGACAGCTAATCACATTACAGGACAGAGATCCTCCCTCTCCCTGACACAGAACAGGGATTTCAGTTTTTTTTTTCAAACACATTAAATGCTCCTGTCCTAACAATGATATAATCCTTTACTTTTCATTCAAAAATAAAAGTAACCTTTGCAGTGTATTTCATAGATAACATGGATATAAGAAACAGAATAACATTTTAGCAAAAAAAAAAAGTCTAGGCAATAGAAGCTGCAACTTTTACATTTACTCTGTCTTACTAAAAGCAGAGCTCTTACCACTAGGCTAACAGAGATAATATATAGAGCACTGGTAGATGTAGAATCTTTTACTATTAACACAATGGAAACAAAAAATAAAGGTAAATCTTGGGATTTGAATTTCTGAACTGTGTGATTCCATAATTGGCATCTTACAAGGTGAGCCACCACTGAGTAAGCTTAACACTTAGGTACATTTAGGAGCTTCATCTTTTTCTTGGGACAAAATAGAAACAAAAAAAGAGACGTTTGGGGTATTGAACTCAAGACCTTTTGAATTGTGTATTTGTAAACCTGGTGCCTTATCAAGTGCGCCTCCACTGAACAAGCAAAATGGAATATGGGAGTCCCTGATAAGATTTTGAATGCTGCTTGTTACCTTGCAGTTTTTATTGGTGTATAGAAAACACTATGGCAATGAATACTGGCAACATCATGGAAGCCTTCTTAGTTACAGAATCTATTTCTCACATGTACTAAATGCAACTTACTAGAGAAGAATCTTACAATGTATAGGTGTTCTAGGGAGAAAAACTATCACATTAGATTAACATTAAGTTCTCCTTTAAAGATTCAGTTTTAACTAATCCAACCTTGTTTCACCAAACAAATCAATCATTTGGAGACCCACATGTGTACTTCATATTCAAACAATTTGGTCAGAATTTATAGAAAAATACAATAAAATCTGTACATGAAACATGTTGACCTCCAAACCTTTTCTAATGCGGATAATCAGTGGTAAACCACATGAATTTGCCAGATGCAGTGGTTACCACACACACACACAAAAGAGGTTAGTCTAATTGTAATATCTCAAAAGATCCAGTGAGACACATACCTTCTGGCTAGAGCCTGGTGACATCACTTCCAATGCTCCACGAGGAAAGACATCCAACTACAAAGGATAGACAAACATCAGTCTACTTTTGTTAAGTTAAATCCTTTTTTGGCAAAATTATCACTGTAAAAAAAGCAGTGTCTCTTAAACAGGCCTCAGAGATTCCTTGTTGTAATGCTTGCACAACACAAACTATTTTTGATATAATATGCAAAAGGGTATTTTTAGAGCCATATTATAGGTGGTTTTGGAATGCAATTTTTTTATGATCTTGATATATCTGAACTATCTATCAAATTGCTTGATGGAACCACCATTGAGATGTTTATCAAGTGTGATTAGCAATAGACAACCAACTAAAAATGCAAAATTCAGAAAAAGATATCAGTCTACACTATAAATAGCACAAAGGCATTATGTCAGGGTCATCTCTGCAAAGTACAGTAAGCAAAAACATTTTTTTAGTAGAAAATCTTAACAGGAACCTACAGAATTAGACTGAACCAAGTGAAAGGAAGTGGGATTGAAAAATTGAAATGTAAAGGAAAACAGATCAGTAGAAAAGAAAAAAAGACAAGAAAGCAGAATATGTAATCTGCTAGATAGAAAGTTGAAAATAAAAGTATATTATGTAGAAAACTGTTTTGGAAATTATATTGGTGGCAATGGAAGTCTACTTAAAGTTTATGAAAATATAAAATGAAATAGCAATGTGTAATATCTTACAAGTGAAGGATAGTTCTCGATTAACATTGTTTCATTAAAGGTTTTCCTGAAATACAGGATTGTTTATTATTAGGGATGGCCGGTTCGCGGATCCGAACCCGGATCCGCCGCGGATTTATCCCGTTCGCGAAAGGCGGATTTTTCCGGATTTTCCGCCTTCCGAACTTCCGATTCGCGGATTTTTCGTATTTTCGAAAAATTTCAAAATTACGAGTTTTCTCGAAAATACGGGAAAACATGTATTTTCGAAAATTTTTGAAAATACAGGATTTCTCTTAATTCCTTACATACGTATTTTCGAAAATATTCGAAATTACGAGGATTACTTGTATTTTCGAAAATACATATTTTCAAAATACATGAAAACTCGTAATTTTCGAAAATTCCCGAAAATACGTAAAAATCTCGTTATTTCAAGGGTATTTTTAATTTTAACGGGTCCGCTCGCGGATTTTCGAATTTTTTCGAATATTCGCGGATCCTCGAGCGGACCGGATTTTGCGAAGTTCGGACATCTCTATTTATTATTACTACCAAAGGTCTGATTTAGTTAAATCTCTGATTAGGAGGATACATATGAGAAATACTGTAATAACATTACTTAAAAAATGAGAAATTTTATTTTATTCTATCTAGAGTCAGGAAATGTAATATATCAAACCACAATGATAATTATGTAAAGGAAAGCCCCTAACCCAGAGACCATGATACCTTTTTTTCCGTAGGGTCCCTAAAGCCTGACATCATTCCTGGTCTCTTCCGGTCTTTTTTCTGTGTTTTACTGGCAATAACATGGAGGCCTTCTTAGTTAAATAATCTACTTTTTACATGCAACATTACAACTAAATGCAACTTACTAGAGAAGTATCTTACAATGTATAGGTGTAAGATTAAAATAATTTAAGTTTAGTTCTTTTTAAACCATTAGAGAAAGAAACAAATGATAAATCTTTTTGTGGGTGATAATCAAAAAGGGTGAAATACACAAGTTACAGTAACCGTGTTATACTGTATTTAGAGAGATTATACTAGTCATTGCAAGATAGATTCCAAAGCTTTTCATACAAATAATTAAAGGGGGAGTTCAGTATAAATACCGTATATACTCGAGTATAAGGCTTTAAAAAAAGCCTAAAAATCCTACCTCGACTTATACTCGAGTCACTTACCTGAAATCTGGCAGCCGCTTGCTTCCTCTCTCTTCCGCATCCACTGGGCTGTGGCTGACATATACTCAGCGCCGGTCTTACCCGGTAGGTGCACTGCTTGCAACTGAAGATGTTTGGAAACTACAACTCCCAGCAACTAAAGCATGCTGGGAGTTGTAGTTTCCAAACATCTGGAGTGGCAAACCGCCATAATAACACTAAAAAACTTCTGATATTTACTTACAGCCCCTCGTGCCTATCTTCACAGCCGCATCTGTGATTTGCTGACCGGCGCCAATCACAATGCGGCTGCCGGTCCAGCCCCTCTCTGCTGTTTCCTGTTAGCAGAGAGGGAAGAAGATAGTCGCGGGAGCGAAGAGGCTGTAAGTAGTTTTTTTTTGTGTTATTATAGAGGTTGGGGGTGGGCAACCCTAGGATCCTTATATTAAAAGTTGTTATATCAAGTGGACATGCCCTTTAAATAGATTACAAACATTGTCTATAGACAAACGTCTTATCTATCTAATGTATGCCAAGAGTATGGCCAGCCTTAATATGAGCACAGAAAACATTTCAATTTGTTTTTATTTAGGGGAGTGGACAAACTTTTATATTAATTTATAATAAAAATACAAAAGCTACACAAATATGAATAGATGTTGCTTCACATTTGCAGTCTGTGCGGGGAGTGCCTCATTCAAATCTCTGAGATCATATAATCAGTGTAAAAAGAAATGGAGCATAAATATTTATACTAAAAAAGATTTTTAAAATATTTCTGCTTACAAAAATAACATCTGTTTGTCATGCTAAAGCAACTAAACAGAACACTTAGAAAACTTTACCAAAAATGTAGAAGTCATATTGAAGCTAAAGAGGAAACTGAAAAATATGGAAATCTGTTCTGTGTATAATAATCAACCTTATACTTTTTATATAGTATGTGTCTTTATAGCTAGTGTCTCAGATGAACTATCATTTAAAGAAAAGAAACCTTTGATTGCAATCAATCAAGAATCTGCCATTTGCTGCCAATCTTTAAATTCAGAGGCAGAAAAAAAATTCAAATATTGTAGTGTTTAAATTGTTAAATGGACAAAAAAACTGTATTAATTATGTTTTCTTAAAGGGCATGTCTATCCCAAAATGAAAATCGATACTTACCTTCCCATGCTCCCTTAGCCCCTGAAGCGCATTATTACTATTAATACTTATATTTCTTCACTACATTCTCCTTCCTGGTCCCGCCTCCTCTGTATTTCAGAGATCTTTTACGAGGAGGTGCACCAGATTGCAGTCAGTATTTGCAGTGACCTCACTATCATGGCATGAATGACTGCTGTAGTCCACATGTGTGTGAAATTCTGGCTTTCTTGCTGCAGGAAAATGCAAATATAGGCTTCAGGGACCATGGGGATGTAAGGAACTATAATGATCTTGGGAATTGGTATGGTGGGGTTAGGGTTAAAAAGGTAAGTATAGGTTTTTATTATGGGGGTGGATATGTCCTCTACATTTTTTGTCCAAAATACAAAATCAAAATATAAAATCTACATGCAGATTACCTAGTTGGTATTTACATTTGAAGCATGATGCAGGTTGCATTTATTTCAATGTCATACATCATGTCAGGTCAAGTGTTTAGGCTCAATCTTTCACAAGTTCCACACAATTGCTTTTAATCTGACACAGTATCCTAGTTATTGCTTCAATCTGACAGAATCTAAAATTGCTTTCAATCTGCTACAATCTCTCACAATTGTATTCCATCTGCATACCCTTTAATATTACCCCTTTAATAGTAACACTCATAACCTTGTGCAATGCATTTCACAATAGTCTCAATAGTAAATACAAACTCCACTATCTAAAGGTGCATGACATTTTTAACAGATCAATCTGACTCCATATTTTTTTTTATTACCCATTTAAGCCCTGCGCTAGAGATGTTCGAAACTGTTGAGTTTCATTCTGTTTTCGAAAAACCCATAGAAGTCTATGAAAGAATTTTTTAAAAATATAACCAAAACTTAATTTAAAACTATCTTTCCTCATGATCGGGCTGTTTTCGAGCTTCCGCTTTCTATTTTTGAGAGTTTGCAAAATCGAGCAATACTTTCTAAGGTTACCAATATTACAAATTCGAGGGTTACCAAATTCGTTTCTTGCTTTCGAGGGTTATCAAATCGATCATTACTTTCGTTATGCGGTTTAGATTTTTGATTTCGTTAATCATCTATTTTCGATTTCGATGATTATCGAAATTTCAATAAAACTTTAACATTTGAAAAATCCGCATTACGTGAAATCCGGGAGTTTCGAAAGATTCGTCGGGACTGTAAAACCCTCAGATTCGTTTTGAAACCTGGTTCTATTCGAACCCACTTACATCTCTCCTGACCCACTGACTTGAATGAGAGCTACAATGAGATCTGACAGAAATCCAGTGGGAGAGACTTTTTACTATATGATGAAGTTGGGCTGGAAAAAGTAATAAACTCTACTATTTACAAATGCAAGGAAAAACAAACAAGATAATGAACACTTTAAAGTAAGTAGAAATATATAAGGTGAGGCGAAACGGAGTGTACATGTCCTTTAAGTTGTATGTCTAAACTGCATTGAGAAACGGTAATAATATGCTACAGTATAAACTGTATTGTCTGGGTACACTGCAAGCAGGGAAATATACATTTCTAAAGAGACTGGAATGGCATATTGATGCAGAAATTTGACCAGAATTACAATACTACAGTCTTTGGAAGATAATTTGGATAATTTGAGAAATGTTGTACATGCATTTTTGAAACAAATATCCAAGGGCAAATGCAGCTTAGAGAAAATTATATTTGCTGATCTCATCAAAAATGTTATTGCAGTGGCTGCACAAATGCTTGGCATATAAATCAACATAATTAGCAGTTTGAAAGTATGTGAATAGTATACGCAGTTGGGATTTAACAAGACTAAAGAAAACAATATGTTTAGCAATGATGTTTTGTATGCTTCCAGAAAATAAAAGTCAATAGGCAGTAAGCAAAAGTTTGTTTAAAGAAATACAGTCTTAATTATAAGTTGTGTTGGGTTTTGTGACTTATAACGCTGTTTTTCACTGGGCAGGTAGTACCTTTATACTAGTATAAACCGTCCGAGTATAAACCGAGGTACCTATTTTTAGGTAAAAAAGAGGAAAACCACACTGACTCGGGTATAAACCAGGGGGTAGTATTTGCCACTAAGATGTTTGAAACTACAACTCCCACATGCTTTATTGCTGGGAGTTGTAGTTTTCAAACATCTTAAGTAGCAAATACTTACAAATAAGAGTAAACCTTCTTTATTTGTGCATACTGTATGCACAAATATAGGAGGATTTGCTGGGAGTTGTAGTTTCCAAACATCTGGAGTGGCAAGAAATTGAGGGTTAGTGTGTGGGATTCCTATCAATTTAAAGAGCAAGTAATGCATTACAACAATATACGGTAAGATTCAGGAGAATGGTATGTATTGTTACTGTATTGTTTTGAGGCTTTAGTTGCCCTTTAAATGGACAGCAGCATTCCCATACAGATATAGTCATACTGGATTTGGCTATTATTGTATGAGACTACTGTATGGGAATTCTGCTGTCCATTTAAAGGGCAACTAAAGCCTTAAGACAACACAGAATCAGGAGGCAGTAGTGGCCATATTTTCTACCCTCGACTTATACTCGAGTCAATCATGTTTTACCAATTTTTAGGTAAAAATGGGTACCTCGACTTATACTCGGGTCGACTTATATTCGAGTATATACGGTACATATGCTTTTAAGAAAAAGAAGAAGGAATGTTACATAACTTAAAATGGAAGCTCACTATTGATCACAGCAAAACAAAGTAAAGGGGGTGACATCAACTGATTTTTCAAAATGGAAGAGAATATGTAGGCGTGTGTAGTAAAAACAAAGAATTGTTTTTACTGTCCCTATAATGCTAAATGTAAGGATTTAGAATGTACATATAGCATTACAATGCAGATGTTAAACATCTGTGGTATTCAGTTAGATCAACTAGATGACTAGTGAAATGCCTTCAAGAATAAAACTTCAAGTCTAGTTGATCTAACAATACCACAGATATACCATGACCTGGATGAATGGGAACCTTACAAGTTTAAAGGCTATCTGTTGTCTCGAATTCTTCCAAACTAGTAGGAATTATATAAAAAGCCTTCCATCATACCTTCAAAATAAAACCTAAATCAATAATAATCTCTAGATAAAATTTGTGAGAAGTTATTGCTGGAAAGGTTCGGCAATATTACTTTTTGCGTGAACACTTACTGGTACTTCCTGATTTCCCCAGCATTAAGTTAACTGAGCATGCTTTTCCCCTGGGGACAGGCAGGGCAGAGTGAGAGGTCAGTTTGAACATTCACCCCAATCTATTTTCTCACAGGCTCCAGCCAGAGATGTGATTGTCGCCTCATTTTGTAATAAACACTGCAGGCTTTCATCCAAGCCTAACTTATTTTGAGACTACAGTTGCCTTTAAGATGTTAAAAAATAAAATGTTGAATAGCTTTCTTTTTCTTTGGTAAGAAGTACCATCCAGCCAATTGAAATGAAATGACATCCCATGGTTATTGATAACACAATTAGTCTGCACATGTTCCAACTCCTCTTTTGGGAAACTTACCAAGGACATGGGAAACACAGATTGTCCATGTGGAAAAAGCTCACTAGTCTAATCTTAACTTTCAGAGTCTGTTACTGTATAAGATTATCATCTTAACTATAAAAAAACTAGAGGTCCTGGTGTTGAACAGGTGCCTTATCTTCTTTGTGTTTAGTTCGCTTTTAACACAATCATTCTGTTCTCAGTTCTATACAAGGATTAGAATTACTCATGATGAACATTTTAAAATTACTTTACTTTGTTCATTTCATCATCACATCATCAAGTGTATCTATGTTTTACTGGCAGGGTATGAGGTCCTGAGAACAAGTAGTACTTTGCTTCCCAATAGGTGACAGTGAAATGACTAAGCATATTGAATTGTCATGCTGTTCAGCTAAATAACAGCCTTTGCTAGAAATCTAATTTCAGTTTACTTCAATAAAGCGTTTTGTGTCATCTTTATAATGAAAGACTAGTAACAACAAAATCATTTACAATCCGATCATTAAAACGGTACTAAATTATTTGATTTAAAAAAATAATATACCTAAACCATATAAACAGAGTACACTATGTATCTTTAATTAAGGGGATTTCTGTAGCCTTGTAGGGCTACTGTGATAATGTTTACAATCAGGAATTAGTTTAAAGTGCCCATACACAATTTAGATATGAAATAGATAAGACAAACATTCAGGGAGATTCAATACAATTTGTTATTGTTTAAAAGTTTACCCCAACCAATCAGATCTTATTTCACATTTGAAAGTTAACATCTGATTGGTTGGGGCAAAATTAGCACCATTTTAAAGATAAGAATTTCCTTGATTGTCTATAGACAAACTTAATGTTTACAATCAGGAATTAGTAGAACCTTAAGGTGCCCATACATAATTTAGATATTAAATGGCATGTCCACCCCCAAATCTAACATTTTACCAAGTGTTGGCCCCCCTGTATAGTTTTAAAAAATCCTTACCTTACTTTCATGCTCCTTATGGTTCTCCTGCAGTCCATGTCCAAAGTCCAGGAAACTCAAGAGTTGTGTCTGTCTTCCTGTCCAAATGTCTCTGCCTTCTGTGATGCCTCTGGGAGGGATGCTGACATGCGCAGGGGAGCCCTTCACCCCCCCTCCCTCCGGATCCCATTTGCCTGCCCTTCCTCCTAGTGTTAATCCCTTTTAATATAAGGATCCTTAGGGTTCCCCACCTCCAACCGCCATAATAACACTAAAAAAAACTTCTGATATTTACTTACAGCCCCTCGTGCCTATCTTCACAGCCGCATCTGTGATTTGCTGACCGGCAGCCAATCACAGATGCGGCTGCCGGTCCAGCCCCTCTCTGCTGTTTCCTGTTAGCAGAGAGGGAAGAAGATAGTCGCGGGAGCGAAGAGGCTGTAAGTAGTTTTTTTTTGTGTTATTATAGAGGTTGGGGGTGGGCAACCCTAAGGATCCTTATATTAAAAGTTGTTATATCAAGTGGACATGCCCTTTAAATAGATTAGACAAACATTGTCTATAGACAAACGTCTTATCTATCTAATGTATGCCAAGAGTATGGCCAGCCTTAATATGAGCACAGAAAACATTTCAATTTGTTTTTATTTAGGGGAGTGGACAAACTTTTATATTAATTTATAAATAAAAATACAAAAGCTACACAAAATATGAAATAGATGTTGCTTCACATTTGCAGTCTGTGCGGGGAGTGCCTCATTCAAATCTCTGAGAATCATATAATCAGTGTAAAAAGAAATGGAGCATAAATATTTATACTAAAAAAGATTTTTAAAATATTTCTGCTTACAAAAATAACATCTGTTTGTCATGCTAAAGCAACTAAACAGAACACTTAGAAATACTTTACCAAAAATGTAGAAGTCATATTGAAAGCTAAAGAGGAAACTGAAAAATATGGAAATCTGTTCTGTGTATAATAATCAACCTTAATACTTTTGATATATGTATGTGTCTTTATAGCTAGTGTCTCAGATGAACTATCATTTAAAGAAAAGAAACCTTTGATTGCAATCAAATCAAGAATCTGCCATTTGCTGCACAATCTTTAAATTCAGAGGCAGAAAAAAAATTCAAATATTGTAGTGTTTAAATTGTTAAATGGACAAAAAAACTGTATTAATTATGTTTTCTTAAAGGGCATGTCTATCCCAAAATGAAAATCGATACTTACCTTCCTCAGCCTCCCTTAGCCCCTGAAGCGCATTATTACTATTAATACTTATATTTCTTCACTACATTTCTCCTTCCTGGTCCTCGCCTCCTCTGTATTTCAGAGATCTTTTACAGAGGAGGTGCACCAGAGTGCAGTCAGTATTTGGCAGTGACCTCACTATCATGGCAGTGAATGACTGCTGTAGTCCACATGTGTGTGAAATTCTGGCTTTCTTGCTGCAGGAAAATGCAAATATAGGCTTCAGGGACCATGGGGATGTAAGGAACTATAATGATCTTGGGAATTGGTATGGTGGGGTTAGGGTTAAAAAAGGTAAGTATAGGTTTTTATTATGGGGGTGGATATGTCCTCTACATTTTTTGTCCAAAATACAAAATCAAAATATAAAATCTACATGCAGATTACCTAGTTGGTATTTACATTTGAAGCATGATGCAGGTTGCATTTATTTCAATGTCATACATCATGTCATGTCAAGTGTTTAGGCTCAATCTTTCACAAGTTCCACAAGATTGCTTTTAATCTGACACAGTATCCTAGTTATTGCTTTCAATCTGACAGAATCTAAAAATTGCTTTCAATCTGCTACAATCTCTCACAGATTGTATTCCATCTGCATACCCTTTAATATTACCCCTTTAATAGTAACACTCATAACCTTGTGCAATGCATTTCACAATAGTCTCAATAGTAAATACAAACTCCACTATCTAAAGGTGCATGACATTTTTTAACAGATCAATCTGACTCCATATTTTTTTTTATTACCCATTTAAGCCCTGACGCTAGAGATGTTCGAAACTGTTGAGTTTCATTCTGTTTTCGAAAAACCCATAGAAGTCTATGAAAGAATTTTTTAAAAAATATAACCAAAACTTAATTTAAAACTATCTTTCCTCATGATCGGGCTGTTTTCGAGCTTCCGCTTTCTATTTTTGAGAGTTTGCAAAATCGAGCAATACTTTCTAAGGTTACCAATATTACAAATTCGAGGGTTACCAAATTCGTTTCTTGCTTTCGAGGGTTATCAAATCGATCATTACTTTCGTTATGCGGTTTAGATTTTTGATTTCGTTAATCATCTATTTTCGATTTCGATGATTATCGAAATTTCAATAAAACTTTAACATTTGAAAAATCCGCATTACGTGAAATCCGGGAGTTTCGAAAGATTCGTCGGGACTGTGAAACCCTCAGATTCGTTTTGAAACCTGGTTCTATTCGAACCCACATTACATCTCTACCTGACACACTGACTTGAATGAGAGCTACAATGAGATCTGACAGAAATCCAGTGGGAGGAGACTTTTTACTATATGATGAAGTTGGGCTGGAAAAAGTAATAAACTCTACTATTTACAAATGACAAGGAAAAAACAAACAAGATAAATGAACACTTTAAAGTAAGTAGAAATATATAAGGTGAGCGAAACGGAGTGTACATGTCCTTTAAGTTGTATGTCTAAAACTGCATTGAGAAACGGTAATAATATGCTACAGTATAAACTTGTATTGTCTGGGTACACTGCAAGCGAGGGAAATATACATTTCTAAAGAGACTGGAATGGCATATTGATGCAGAAATTTGACCAGAATTACAATAACTACAGTCATTTGGAAGATAATTTGGATAATTTGAGAAATGTTGTACATGCATTTTTGAAACAAATATCCAAGGGCAAATGCAGCTTAGAGAAAATTATATTTGCTGATCTCATCAAAAATGTTATTGCAGTGGCTGCACAAATGCTTGGCATATAAATCAACATAATTAGCAGTTTGAAAGTATGTGAATAGTATACGCAGAGTTGGGATTTAACAAGACTAAAGAAAACAATATGTTTAGCAATGATGTTTTGTATGCTTCCAGAAAATAAAAGTCAATAGGCAGTAAGCAAAAGTTTGTTTAAAGAAATACAGTCTTAATTATAAGTTGTGTTGGGTTTTTGTGACTTATAACAGCTGTTTTTCACTGGGCAGGTAGTACCTTATATACTCGAGTATAAACCGTCCCGAGTATAAACCGAGGTACCTAGTTTTAGGTAAAAAAGGAGGAAAACCACACTGACTCGGGTATAAACCGAGGGGGTAGTATTTGCCACTAAAGATGTTTGGAAACTACAACTCCCAGCATGCTTTATTGCTGGGAGTTGTAGTTTTCAAACATCTTAAGTAGCAAATACTTACAAATAAGAGTAAAACCTTCTTTATTTGTGCATACTGTATGCACAAATATAGGAGGATTTACCCCTATTTGCAAGTATTTGCCACTTAAGATGTTTGAAAACTACAACTCCCAGCAATAAATGCGATGGGCTGGGGGGGGGAGTTGTAGTTTTCAAACATCTTAAGTGGCAATACTTGCAAATAGGGGTTCCTCCTATATTGTGCATACAGTATGCACAAATAAAGAAGGTTTACTCCTATTTGATGTATTGCCACTAAGTGTGTCCCTGTCAAGTAAATGTTTCTCCTACCTGGTCCGGCGGGCGCGCAATCCGCATCCTTGCCCACAGCCTCTGCGCATCCGGATGATGTCACTACCCCGGCGCCTCTCACTTTGCGGCGCCGGGTAGTGACATCATCCGGATGCGCAGAGGCTGTGGAGCGAGGATGCGGATCGCGCGGATGCCTGACAGGTAGGGGAAACATTGACTCGAGTAATAAACCGAGGTAAGATTTTCAGGCTTTTTTTAAAGCCTGAAAACCTCGGTTTATACTCGGAGTATATCGGTATATAAAAAGTAGGTTAATACATGTTGAATCACTGGACCGATCCTGGAAGTTTTTTAACACATCTGCAACTTACAGATGTGGTATGTTCACAGGGACAAAAAAAAACATGAATGTGTACAGATGAACTAAAAATAAGCAAGGCATGAACTCCCTTACTACTCATTAATTTCAATCACTCCCTTACTACTCATTAATTTCAATTTCACAGTCACAAACTATTGGATGTTGACACTATAAGACACAATTATTAAGGGTATTACATTCTTTAAACAGGTTGTTACACTGTAGTTTGAACCACGCCCCTGTTTATACTACATTTGTACATAAACTATAATCGGTAGATAATTTGTGCGTGTATTCAAACAAGAGAAAGGTTATGCTCGTAATATAGCATGTTCTCATAATGCTGTGCTTGTGCATTTCTTCCCTTCATATGTCACAGTCTAACGATAATCTAATGATTCTGTACACACATACTCAAAAACGTCGAGAATAGTCGTGATCGATAACAGTCGTACTTATTTTCTTACATAGAAAACCATTTCTAGGTTTTTACTTATTTTCTTAACATTTGTAACAGAATTTGTCTTACTCTATAGCTTGATTAAGAACTAGATAAGGAGAAAACCAAACCAAAGTATCCCACTATACTACCCAACGGGAGGCTATCCAGCAATTTAAGAAGGGAAAGATTTTTTTCTATTTTTGTAGGAATCAATGACCTCACTTAGTCTTTTATTGACAATTTTGTTTCGCTGTTTAGTGGATTTCCCTTCTTAAATTGCTGGAGTGCCTCCCATTGGGGAGTATACTTTGGTTTGGTTTTTCCTTACCTTTTTTAAATTCTTATCCATATTTTTGATATCCCATAGAACCCACACTTGGTGGCCGCTCGATTTTATGGTCCATTATGCTACCCAATTGTATATATATATATATATATATATGTTACTATAGCTTCATTGTTCTTCATGGAATCCCCATTTTCATCCAAATCACTCCTGTCAGTCTATAAATCGGTTTGCCAGAGCCAAATATTATTTCACACTGTTAGCGGACATCTTTATTGATATAAAATCAATTAGCATGTAGGATAATCAGCCCAAATAAAGTTAAGCTAGTCATGCACATCATACTGAATCAATGTCTCTAGCTAGGGACAGTTACTAGAAGGTGGTGAGGCTTCTGTTTTTCAGTTGAGCCATCAATGGGGGCAGTTCATCATCTTGAACTATTATTAAATATACATTACTTTTCATAGTTATTGCAGTATCTAAACATGAAGTAGACCTTATGAAGAAGCAACCTAAAGAAGCAAGAAACATTTTTCTATGTTTACTAACAGCACTGTACATCTACGGTACAAAATCTACTGCAACGTAACAGGAGGCCCCATCATACATTGCAGTCCTTATAAAACCTCAAATGCTCTGTTTCTTATGCCTTTTTAGGAACATGAATGTTCAAAGTCTTGCAACTTGACCTGGTCCATGATTAGACCACTATGGGTTACCTAAATTGTGGTTAGTTTCCTAGTTTCTGGTCTAAGATTAGACCACGATGGGTTATTGGTGACCTCAATTGTGGTTGGTTTCCTAGTAAGCTTCTGCATGCACATAAATGGATTTAATTAGAATGTTTAGGGGAATGTTTAAGTGCAGTATTAGTATTGTATTACTATTATTTCCATTATATTTGCTTTCAAAATAAAGTTTAAAAATATTTTTTAAAAAACTGCCACCAGTTTTAGGAAATCATTATAAGGAAAGTGTGAAATAACGGGTAAAAGTATAAAAATTGCTGTTTCTACTAAGAGCAATTTAAATAGAATCTGATGCTAAAAGATGCCATTTCCATTTGATTCAGAGGATCATTATAGACCAAGACATTTTGTTTAAATAGGAGTTCATAATATAACCAGACAATGCGTTCACAGAGAGGAAAGAAAAGATTGCACTGCAATTTGTACTCATAGTTCTGGTTGTCAATTTTACAAGTATAGAAAGTTTGAATTTTTCTGCAGTTGAAATTGTGTCTTCACATATACTAAAAAAGCCATCTCTTATTGATGCAAAGCTTTGGATTCTAGAGATGGACACAAAACCGAACTCGAACCCGAGTTCGAGACGAACTTTATGAGTTCGGACGAACTCGAACTATTCAAAATAGTTTGTTTTTCTGGACTTGTGGCTGTATTTGATAATTATCGTAAATTCGATAATTATGAAATTTATGGGCAGTTTGCAACCCTAGAATTTATGGTTCGATAACCCTGCAAAGTATTGTTTGTTATCAGTAACCCTCGAATGTATGGATCGTTTTCTCTAACCCTAGAATTTATCGTTCTCTAACCCTCAAATGTAGCCTTCGATTTTCAGTAACCCTCAAAGGTATTGTTAGTTTTCGCTAACCCTCGAATGTTTGGATCGTTTTCTTTACCCTCGAATGTATCGTTCGCTAACCCTTGGAAGTATTGTTCGTTTTCGGTAACCCTCCAAAGTATCTTTCGATTTCAGTAACCCTCAAATTTATTGTTCTATTTTCGGTAACCCTCGAAAAGTATCGTTCAGTAACCCTCAAATTGGCCGTAACCCTAGAATGTAGCTTGCGCAAAACTTGACAATTGCCCGTTTGTGTTTAAGAAGTGTTTTAACAAGTTTTGGTGACAGTGACATGTTCCCCAGACCATTTCCCAGGTGCCACAGCCATTTACAGTAAGTTACCATTGTTAATTTAGCTGTAAATCACTCCCCCATTGACTTTAAAGGGTCCAAATTCGAACTTTCAAACTTTTACTGAAGTTCGAATGTTCAAAAAGGACCAAACTTTATGAAGTTTGGCCATCTCTATTGGATTCTTTATAATGCTGGTTTACCTTGCCTGAGATTCTTAAGAGCAACATTTTTAATCACCCTAATGAATGCCAGTACTAGAAATGCAAGATTTTAATTTTTTAGGCCTAGCACTAAAGAGTTGTAATATACCATTTTTTACATGGGATACTTCATTAAGGCTGAGGCCATACTATAACGGACCAGAATTGTGCATTAAGGTGTGTGGGAAATTGGGAATCCGGTGAAGGGTTGAAAGGAAGAGGTGCTCATGAGTCCCATACAATTATAGCATAAGTGGACACTTTTCATTAAAAGCTGTTTCTGGAACTAACCTCTGAAAGTTTTACATGCCCTACCTACATACCTGTAGGTAGGGCAATGAATGATCTTATACTCTACTACAACAAGTAATCTGTATAGAAATCTTATACAGAATAATAATCTGTAATATTTAAACTTCCCAGCACAATCCATTTCTATTCATTGCAAATTAACTCCCCCATTCAGATCACCAAGAACCTGATTATTAGAGTTGTTTGCACCTAGGACCCATGCATGATGATCTCCTGACTATATAGTTAACTGATACAGACTAAATCACAACCAATCCTGAACCCCACCTTAAAAGCTAATGGTCCCTCTAACTGAATGATTTAGATGTTGAGCATTAAATATAATAAGTTCATTCAATTTAAGATTCTCCATCAGGCATACAACACCCCCCGACAACTTTTGCCCTAAATGTCACAACCTGGAAGGGGATTTTATGCATCTACTATGGAACTGCCAGACAGTTCCCCCATTTTAATAAAGATGACTTAGTTCTTAAGCTCCCTATCTCCCCACCAAGTCGAACCCCAAACCCAGCTATGTCTGTTTGGCATTACAGCAGAGGAAATATGGTCCAGATATTTACTTACATTCCTGCAGACAGCACTATTTTATGCTCGGAAAGTAATCATTATGATATTGCTTTCTCATAAGAGGCCCATATTAAAACACTGTATTAACTTAATCAGTAGGGATCTTTCCATGTTGAGACTGCTTTATAAGCAAAGGGTTTGCACACAAATTCCCCAAAATTTGGTCTACGTTGTTGAATACTCCTGAGATTCTCTCATAAAAGACCGACTCATCTCTCTCCCAATTCAGAGAGATATTTTGTTGTGGCTTGGAGGTGCGAGATGGCTGGCATGTGTGCTGGGTGGCCGGAATACAGAACACCTTGATACATACCAATACAGGTAATTCCTGTACAAGTCATTCTGAATTGAGAAAGCCAGTAGGATGAGTAGCAAAATGTCTTCAAGAAGTAAACTTTAAGTCCAGTTGATCTAACTAAATACCACAGAATTACCATGACCAGGATGAATGAGAACCTTCACAAACCTAAACACTGATTGCTTATGGATTATAAGATCATCAAAGGCTCGGTTTTCTGAGCCTGATATATCTCTGTGGCCCCGATAACTTATTGCATGACTAATGTATAATGACAGATGCCTCTTACTTTGTATTTTATACTAATTGGTTATTGTTAATAAAAACTGTTTTTGGGGGTACTTTAGTTGTACTTTCACAAAAGCACACTACTGGGCACTAAAAGCAACTCTAGTATGTACAATGTAATTGTTTTATGAATAGAAGGTTTCTTTTTTCCTGTCTAAGCAGCAATGAGGCCCTTACAGAATACTGTTTGGCGTCTTCAGCAAAAGATATTAAGATCACGATTACAAAGTAATTCAATCTTCAATGGATTATCCTCAAAATAAAAGGTGTTGTTAGTGTGTAAGAAAAATACCCCATGCCTCATAAAAATTCCACTGCAACTCTTGACAATTATGGTTTTATTCTTATACAGAATGACTGCTAAAGTCCAGTATTCCGGAATATCGCCTGTTTTTGGTAATTAAGATAATGTAAAAGTTTTGTGTTTTATTTTTAGAAAAAAAATCTATGCTTCCGTTCCAATCTCCTTCTTTAGAGAAATCATTTTAAATTCCGTTGATTCTGTGTGTCAGAAATCCATACTATTACTACTATGCAAAGAAAAATAATGAAAGGGAATAAGCTCCTTATTTGTGTAAAGAAGAAACATTCACTTGTTGTAGCTTTGGTAAATCCTGCATTTTTAGTAAATGACATGCCAAAAGATATTTATCAAAGGAAGAAACCAATAAAGGATGCTCTCTAACATTTTCTCTTTTTTGTTAGCTATTTTTTCTAACCTACAGATCTAATCGTATTAAATATGTACCATTTTTTTTTTAGCTTGGAGTCTGCTTCATGTATCTTTCTGATGAATCTTAAAAGTACATAAGGTCTTTAGGGCAGCGTTTGTAAAGTGCAAATGAGGCACACAGTGGAATATTGTCTGTGAGACTTTCCAAATTATTTATATTCCTACAGAGCATATTCTTTCTCTTTCTGTTATAATAAAAAGACCGAAACTCCCAATCTTTTCGCATGAAGGGATGTCAGACATCATTAATCATATTCATAATCTGACACATTGAATCCTAGTTGTCTGATCACTGTTTTTATTGGATTTATTAGTACTTGTCATGTATGAAGGTTGATAAGATTTTCAAAGTAAATTGAAGTGTTAACAGTTATTAGGTCTTGATTGCTCAGCGTGCAGCCAAGGGATTAAATGCTTCGATTTCTTTATTGCACTTAGAATTTTGGAGCAAATATTCTATAGCCTTGTTAGAACTTAAAATAGTTAAGGGAAACAATGTGAGAAATACTGTATGCTTCCCTGTGTTGTGAAGATATGTGTGTTTAGAGAAGATGTACTTACATACTTAACAGTGTTACCAGTATTCCTCTGCTCTAAACAACTGGCGCTGAGAAATAAAATTGCTAAGGATAAAAGCAAAACAAATATAATATAGAGGAATTTGATTTGTTTATTTTAAAAGCTTGTGTCTATCATAATAATTTCTCCTCAGTTACAATGTTTACCAGGGACAAATAGAGAAGTAAATATAGATTCCAGGATGCACTGTAAATTTTCCTCACAGCATTGCTAAAGCCCACCAAAAAAAATCCAATCATTTCTAGTTGTAGGTCAGTCCTACGTGTCCATAAATATGCATTAATCCACAGAGGATCGTTCTGTTGGCAGGTTCATAAAAAACGTCACAGGTTTTAAGATATAAACTAATTTTTTTTTTGTTTTGATGGTTGAAATTTTGATGATTCAGAGGAGAAATTTAATTGAAAGTTTTGGCCAATAAATATTAATCACAGAACTGATAACCAGGTTTGTGTCAAAACTCTGGTACTTCCCTACAGTAGGTTCATTAGCTGTGGGAAATGAATAGAAACACATTCCTGAGTGTGTTAATGGTAAGGAAAAAAAACAGGTTTAGAACTGCAGTCACATAGGAGGAATGACCAAAAGGGGTTTGCAAACATAGGTAGATTGGGGTTAGTGTTCTTTAATGACCTTGAATAATTTAAATTCATGGACATATATAAATGGTAGGTCTCCAGTACGTGACATGATTTTAAAGCATCAGAGGCACATGAGTAGGAACTGGTAAAGGTCCAGAGAAAGACTTCTAAAGAAAAATGGATTAACTTACCATGAATATAGGTAGTATTGCAAAAACGCAGAAATGTTCTGTACAGTACCGGCTGGTAGACATGAACAGATTTTTGTCCAATTATGCTCCTGACTAACTTACAAACCCGTCTTATAATTGGTTATCAATTGTTCAGGAACAAATAGGAAAGCAGCTGATATTAATGTCAGACATTTTGCATATAGAAAAAACAATTGTTTGAGCTAAATTTGCAATGGTCTAAAATGACTGATTTGGACAAAAATATTGCTTAAAAACGTTCAGCCAGTGAGTAATATTTCTTCTTATTTCTGGATAATCTGATCAAATTATCATGTGTACCAGGCCCAAGAAAAGTAAAACTGTAGAGCACTTCCCAGAAGAGATTATACTGGCAAATTCATGAAATAGTTTTATTTAAGTAGAAACAGGCCTGAATTATTTTCAAGAAACTTCAAAGTTGCTACTTGCTATCATTAATTATTAATAATCAGTCAATCAGGCAGTGGTCCAAGTATCAATTAGAAGGAGGAAGGATCCCCCTCCACCTTCTCCAAGTATATTAACAGTATGTCTACAATTCAACTTGTAACAACAATGTTACTGAGAGGATCCTGTGTAAATAAAAAGCTATCTGGGCTAAATAATATTATCTGTCCCACTTTCAATTTCACACTGTTTCCATTTCATTATGTTTTGTTCGGGCAGTCCCGATTTTCTTTTTTTCTGTTCTGTTCACTAGCCACTTTATTATGGTCGTCTTAGTGATTACACTCCACCAAATGAGAATTAAAATGCAAACTGGAATTAAAATACTTTTAATGAAAAAAATAATAGCCTGAGGAAGCATTATCTATATTTTAGTCTCAACTCACCTGCTTATATCTGTGCCTATTGAAGCCAGTTTGCACACTGTGAAAATAAAATTACTTGCGAACATTTTGCCTAACTAAAAGTTTATCAGGGTTATTCAATAAATGTTCTTATTGTTTAAAATGGTGCTAATTTTGCTCCAACCAATCAGATGTTAGCTTTCAAATGTTAAATAAGATCTGATTGGTTGGGGCAAAATTAGCACCATTTTAAACGATAAGAACTTTTATTGAATCTCCCTGTATATGAATAAATCAAAAGCCAAAGATACATTTTAAAAAGCAACTAAACCTTACATTGGATAAGTTGATTCCTCGTCTGTTGTGTTGACCCTATTGTGAAGTGTTCCCAGTTTTCAGAAGAAATCCCAGGATTTCTAAGAGAGGGATTCCTGGTTTTTGATGGGCAGATGGCCACACTCAGCACTTCATTAACATTTTAGCCGCACCCTCTTCAGAAGGGCCTCTCCCCCATTTAAGTTTGTCTTGTGTATGTTGTCCATGTATTTCTCTGTAGATGCATATATTCTAAAGTTACTAGCTAATTTGCCCATCCAACAATTTATCTTCCAATAAATTCATTCAATGTACCGACTCATGTGGCTCATGTCAGCATCCCTCATTGATCTGACATGAGCTGCGACTGTCGGCCAAAAGAGTTGTTTTTTAAACGTTCGCTAGCTGCTTTGCCTGACAGTATCTTACATGTGTACAAGGCTTTAGGAGCATTTCAAGGAACTGAGAATCCTGGGAAAAAGAAGGCCCTAAAAATGCAGCTCACTACTGACAACTATTGAGCATAGCAAAGGGTATTACATTTTTTTTTTAGACATGGGCAATTTGTAGAATATCTAGGTAGGTGTAATATAGACTAATAATTGAAATGAAGTAGATTAAGGCTGGGTACACACCAGGCGATATTTTCAGCCGACCGACCGATTCAGGGCACTTTCAGACGGTCAGCTGAAAATATCGCCTGGTGTGGGGCGGCTGGCCGCAAACGTCATCAATTGTTTGTTTTTCCAGATCGTATGAACAAACGATCGGACGCGCCGAAAAATTATGAACGATCGTGCGGTTCCCTATGGGAATGCACGATCGATTGTTCACAAATTTGGCCACAGGCGAATTTGCCACGAGCTTGCTCGCTCGGGACAAATAGTCCGGCCGTGTATACCCAGCCTTAGATGAGAATGAAACTTGATCAGGTTTTAGGCAAGGAAAGTTGTTTTTTTTTTTAATTGAGCAGATTAGATGGACATTAGATTAAGAATCCATTCAGGCAAACGGAATGTAAGTACAGCAATAAGGTGGTCTTTATCTATAAATTATAGTTAAAGAATAGTTTAACCCTTTAAAATGACTTCTGTCTAAATGAAATGATCTTTATCATCAACGCACAGTCTTATGTAGGTGTAAATGAAATATTTACACCTACATTTCTGAATTATTGTTGCTTTAATGCTTGCAATAAACTAATATCTAATATAATATTTCATCTAATAACTAAACACAAGCATTTTTACCTTCGCATGTTTCCCCAACATGTCAGCACACCAGCGGTTTTATATCCTGATGTTCCCTATATTCATTTTGCAATCAATTACCACAAAATGGCCGTGACCATCTTAGCGAGTTTTAAATGGTGCTAAGTAACAGGTCCGATTTTATAGCAGCTCTTAGACCACGCAATTGAAGCTTTTTCTATGTTTCATTTTCTAAATGCAAAAGCCCTTGCAAAGCTCTCAAAATCAAAATCTTATTATCAGGTCTTTATAGTCAAACTGTTATTTAGAATCTCCCAGGATCCTCAGTAGCCACCAAATAACCATTTCTTTTTATAATTGTTCTGGCTTTTATTTAAAGAGCTGCAGTGTCATAAAAACAGAAAATGCTTCAAGAAGGATGGGTTTTACATACTGCAGTATTGGCTTTGGAGTTAGAGGCAGGTGCTTTAGGAGTCCCAAATGAGCGATGTACAAGCTTGTTCAAACTGCCTTGGAATCATCCCTATTTGTTATTCATAGAGGCAGAATTTAAAACATCTGAATTCCTCTCTTCCCAGAATTCAGATGGTGCACAATGGTCCATAATGAGCAGCACCTGTGCAGCTTACCTCAATTACAGTATGGGTCTGAACAACAGAAAGAAGAGTGTCAAGGTTTTCCCAATAATAGATTTGATTATGTGTTCTGTAATTAGATTCAGAGGCTTACATTTTTCGTTTTGCAACTTGTTCATAAAGTTATAGAGATCTTGGCAAGTGCACAAAAGGAACAGCTATAGTAGAACAGCCAACTACTCGCAATCTGTGAGCCAAATTGCAGTCAGAATGCTTGGCAATGGCATCTTCCTTATTATTTACATAATTGAATTTCTGTTAAGTATTTTGGGTTATTTAACAACGAAGTACGTTTATTTATCATAAACTGGCATCTCAGCCATAAAAGGGTTATTTTGTGATTAGACTTCTCTTACCTCTTAATATTATCTAAGAGATGCAGTAGTACAGTAACTGTCTTAATATTTTTAGACAATGACAGTTACCCAAAGTCAGTCAATTATTTTTAGCTTAGTGGCTTTTTTTTAATGCTTCTTTGCAAATACTGTTTCACTCTAATGTGGAACTGCCTAGTGTTTTTAAATCTAATAAACAGTAGTGTTCCCCACGGCTGGCGACAGGCAATTCGGTCACCTCTATCTATGCTTCCGTCCTTTAAATAGCATAGTATAGTCCAAAATCATGTATTCAAGTTGATAGAGGTAACACTCGGACAACAGGCAGTTTAAATGCACAACATAAGTTACACATGTTAATAAACGTGCCGATTGCCGTTAAACTGCCTCTTGTCCGAGTGTTACCTCTATCAACTTGAATGCAAGTGTTTTTAAATCTACTTCTGTTTCAGGAAATGAATAAGTTGATTCATTGCTCGTAACCACAAAAGGAAACAGCTTCAGAATCATATTACACTTGACGTGTACATTGTTTTTCCATGTTGACTGCTTTAAGGGATGATAACACTTGTATTTTTATGTGCTTTAGAGTTCTGTTATAAGGAAAATTAGTGCTACACCCTCATTTTCTGCTATGTGCTGAAGACAGTGAAACAATGTGCCAACAATCAAATTGTTTTCTCTGGAGGAAAATAATGTCATACATTGGATAGTGTCTTCCCAGAAGTTGAGGAGGTCATTAGTGGTGTATTTAATAAGAGGTGCAAAATGCTTGGACCCCCCTGTTTGGGGGGGGGTCTGTTAATCTGCATTGGTTGCTGGGCCATTAATATCCTGTTTTTTATGTCCATCTTATTGAATAAGTCTGAATAGTAGAAAAATTATATATACTGTACACTGTGAGATACACAAGAACACTTTCATGCTAAATGAATACTAATTTCTGCTTGTTTGTGTTCCCTGGTGTGGTACTTTGTAACACTTTCTATTTTTGCAGAAATACTGTCTACAAATCACAATTATTTACAAACAAAACACTAAAATCCTAAATTATAGTATATTACCTCATAGTATCACATAGATAAGTAACTTTCCCCCCTAGCTTTAAGGTAATGTTTTAGATTTATTTCTCCTTTACGTCCCCTTAAAGGATCTTCCGGACCAACTGTTGTAACTCGTGTAATGGGAATCAGCTGCTTATCCACCAAAACAATTTCAAGATATAGATATATGACAGCACCAGTGTTCAACTGTACATCATCAATATGCTTGTAAAGGTTCTTATTCATCCAGGTCATGGTATATCTGTTGTATTCAATTAGATCAACTGGACTTGAAGTTTAGTTATTGAACTAAACTTCAGAACTAAACTTCAAGTCCAGTTGATCTAATTGAATACAACAGATGTACATCATCAAGTTTGGTCAGATGCAGATTTGTTAATTTTATTATAAGCAATCATTTATTACACTGAAACCCCCACTGAGTTTCCTATGCTCTCCCATCCCACCCAATATGGAATAAAAAAAGAAAGCAATGTGGATTTCCTTTCATGGATCATTGCTATAGAGGCTTTTACAACTTAAAGGTGGTGTATCATCTGCAGGGATATTTTCTGGACACTTGGGACTCTCTCCAGTGCCCCTAGTTATAAAAAAAACAACTCTAATTCAAAAAACAGCAGGTGGTACAGAATAAAATACAATATTAGTCATTATGATTTTCCAGATATTTCTCTCTGTGTATTAAATATTTGCAGAAAGTTTTATTTTTCTAATGATCAGTCAGCTCTGTAGTCACATTCCTCACTCTCAACTCTTTCGAGACAGCTTAAAAGCCAAATACATTAATCCTCCTACATCTTTAGGGTAGAATTAAATGCTGGAAAATCAATGGATTGTTGTAACTCTGATAAGTAGTTAATACCAATTACCTTAGATGGCAGCTCTTATTAGCAAATGCACATTTATTAGCAGGTGTGTATCCATTTAATGCAGAGTGTCCTTAGCAAGTGTGTGCAATAATTTAAACTAAAGGGATAATATTCATTTCACATGCATAGCCAGAATATTTGTTTAAGGCTGCAATAACTCATTTTTAGTCTCATAGTGTAATATTTAAAACAAAACAAAATAGATGGAGAGAAACAAAGCACAATCTGATGAGCAAGAAACAACAAAGGACCAGCCGATTGAGATGTAAGGAATAAGTTTTAATTTATGTTTTAGGTTTTATTAAAGGACTTTGTTTTATTTGGGTTGGTAGGTGGCATGGGGTTAGCACAGAATAACATTAAACACTGTAACTCTAAAGACAAAGGGGGTGTTAGAACAGTAGAAGGTGTTAGAAAGTAATGATAGTTATGTTAAAGTGAAAATACACAACTTAATTTCCCACTTCTCTTAAAAATAACCAGGATGAAGACCTAAACTGCTAGATCCTCAACCCTGGGTTATGCCCTGATTTCCCTTAACAAAACTACAAAAGGAGCAGGTAGATTAATCACATTAACCACATTTCAGCACTCACCTCAAAATTACCCAGGGTGAGGAACTAACCACTCAGTCAATACCCCTGATGATTTATGACCATTACTGATCATTGCATTTTCACTTGTTTTCCCAGTCAGGCCCCCTCACTCCACCCGGGGGGACAAACCAATAAGGAAGGCGTGCTTCTTGTAGATCGCATCTTCCTATTGGTCAGGTCCCAAACTAAGGGAGTGGATGGGTTTTGCCAGGAAAATGAGCACAACTTCAATGATCAGTAAGGGGCATCAGACAAAATCAAGGGGTAAAAGTGGTTAGGTCCTCTGTGTACTTTTTAAATGAGGGGTCAGGTTTATATTGTGGTTAATGTGTTTAACCATCTGCTCCTTCTGTAGTTACACGTATGTACATTTTTAGATGGTTCTAAATTTTTCTGTTCCAGCCACATTTTAATGTACAGCAGTGCCCTATTCTGCAATCTTTAATCTTAGTAAACTGTACTCTTTCATTCCAAATGGGGAAGGGAAAAAAACTCATAGGATTGTGTACATTATCTGTTGTTCAAATTTTAGCAATGTTACATTTTTTTTTATAGAATGATTTTTAACATGTTTTTTGTTAACGCAGAAATGCTCAACTTTGCCCTGTAGTTGTTGTTAAATTATAAGCCAGCCAGCAGCCCTTGTAACGTCTGAAGGACCCCAGGCTAGAAATCTTTGTGGTGAACAGTTTGAATTCATTCCACATGTATACATTTTTCTAGAGCTGTTCCCAAGTAATAACAGAGAATGTGTTAAACCATTTTAGGAAGGGCAACATGCTAAATAAAATATAGTATTTATATTTTGTGCACCTCCTTTTTAGTTATCAATGATGAGTTTGCAAGCAATAAAAATATAATCTGCTCAGTTTTTCCTGGGCCTAAATACTGTAGTACATTAAAAGACAAGCTAAAGGGTCCAAAAGATGTATTCTTTCCACATACAGTAGTCCTGTGCTTAAATATTTAGTCTGTTTGTGTTGTTTGTCCTGTCCTTACAGTGACTTCTCCTCCTAGACAAGTTCTAAAATATATACTAAAAAGTATTAGTAAAGAAGTAAAGTTCTAAAAGTACAACCACTGAGAATAATGCAGTTGGTGTTTCACCACCTATAGTGTTGTGCCAACTAAAACAACATTAGTCTCCTATATTTATCACTCCAAAGATAGATAGAGTAAGTAAGTTTGTTACTATCATATGGCTGGGTACACACCATCCAATTTTTTGGGCCGTCCGACTGATAACTGTGTATTTGCGGGCAGCTGCAACTGATCTTGGTCATCAGGATCAGAAGATCAGGTATGTTGGAAAATCATGGCCAAGTGTGCAGTCCCCTATGGAAGGAACAATCGGTTACGGGCATCTGTCGGCCACGGCTACTTTTTCCGCAGCCTTCTCAGCCGACTGCTCACTAGTGGCAAACAGTCGGATTTGATGGTGTATACCCAGCTTTGAGCTTTGTTTAGCCACAGTCAGTCTTAACTTTTAAGTCTGATTGAAGTATTGTTTTATTATTGTGTTCAACTTTTATTTATGCATTTTGAATTACAGTATTTAGGCAGTATTGTGGGAGTGCTAATTCAAGCTTCTTTATCTTCATCTCGGTTTTTACTGTTTTTTGTGCACAAAAAATTAACTTTGGAGCTTGGGAACAACACTGAGATTCATTGAGGGCAAAAAAAGAGCCCTTAGCCTATTGGGCAGGAAGTGGGGCATCCCTGACAAAAGAAGATTCCAAATTTCCCCAGCCCAAATTTGGTCAAAACTTAATTAAATCAATCTAATTGGTCAAATCCCAAATCCTCATTGCCCTTTTGTTTGATAGATTGCTACTTGATATTGAGCGGTTTATCGAACAAAAGTTGATTGGACCTGATAAAAAATTTGCAGATGTTCCCATCTGTGGCCACCAAATCTCTAACAATTTACTAGCTAACAGTACAGTTTAGATCTGGAAGTATCAATCAATTGCACCAATGTACACCTGTCTAGTGTATGGCCAGCCTTAAAAACTAGCACCACAAGAAACATAGAGCACAGCGAATAAATAAGGCTCTAGGGTGCTATGCCAGCAGTACTCCTTACAGTTCACTCTAGGCTTGTTCTACTAAGCATCACTCACAAGTTATGACATTTCCTGTCTGGAAAACAGTCAATTTAAACAAGCCTTCAGGGATACAGTTGTGACATCTTGTCTGTCATATAAACACCTATTTAAAATATTTCTCAGATTGTTGCTGAAGTTTGTTAGCCATTCAGTCTCAAAAGGTTTAGGCATTAGAGTCCTGTAGTCTGACACTAGCCTCAGCATTGTTCCATATCTAACATGTGAATGACTGAAAAACTCTTTCATACCAGGGTACATTTCTGTTTTTACAGCAGACGACAATACTACTCCACTGGAACCATATATCCTTATAACAAATTGGATGAAATGTGACACTAAATGCTGAACTTGAAGCATGAAAAGGCTTATTTCTAACAAATAAACCATGACTCTAACAGAAATGCAGCGCTTGGTAACTCAATGCCGATTCTTGGGAGGTTTACACAAAAAACCCTGAGAAGTGAAACCTTTGTTGAAATAACTTATGTTCATTTTTTATAGGGGTTTTGTTCCATTATATTTATCACACATCACTGTCTGCTCCCTTATGCTTTAAATGCAGGAGAAGTGACATTTCTGACAGTAAAATAGACGATTTATTGTAAGGGGAGGTTATTAAAATTTAAGAAACAGTTAACAGCTGTTGTGTTCATTCAAAAACTGAAACTTTGAAGCTTTTACTGGAATCCAGTTTTTCCATAAATAATTCACATTACAGAATTGATGAGATTTTGATAAGTGAAGGTTCCATATTCTTAGAAAATGGTTTGTATTAATTGACTGTTTCTGAATGCTTCATATTAAATGGAATGGAGAACGGAATGCAAGCAACTTGCTTTCCAATAACAGCCATATATAAAAAATGAAATGAAAATAAATAACAGTTTGTTACGTAAAAAATATTAACATAGAAAGGTGTTTTATTTGTCACTAAATGATAATATTTTTAACATGAATGACATGTCATGGAAACAGCAATTTTACATGGCACAGAGTAATGATCTAACCTAAGATTGTAAACAGGTAGAGTGGATGATACTGTATCCTACTCACCCAAAATGCAGCATATTCTCTCCTCTGCATTATTCATTTACAAACATACAGAATATATATTCCTTATTAAGTCATAACCTATGGAATAACACCGTAAAATAAAGTAGACATTTTAAACTAATGTGACCATATATGTGTTTATTACAGTGCATAGATCTGATCTAATCATCTCAAACAAACTAAAATAACCTGCCCTTCTACTGTATGCTGACTAGCATTATTTAATTTGATTTCTTTCTTTACCAGTAGCAACCCCCTAAACTACAATGGACACTCAAATAAGGGTGTAATAAGGTAAGGGGAAAATCCAGCCCCAAAATGAAAACTTACATACAGGTAAATCACCCCCCAAAACCCTAAATGGTAATAGTCTGAAATCTGAAATATATAAGTCTAACCTGAAATCCTGCACAATATCCTGTTTCCTGGTTCTTCCAGTTAGCAACTGTCAGTTATGGATTTGACAGTTGACATCACAGACAATGACTGAATGTTAAAGGGACAGTTCAGTGGAAATTATCAATATTTGTTAAATTGTTAGTTTGTGTAATGCATACTTAGTTATTCCACATATTCTCTTCCATTTTAAAAAATCAGTTCATTTCATACCCTTTGCTATTCCCGGGTGTTGACATTAGTGAGCTGACATTTTAGGTTCTAACGGTCCTTCTTCTTCCCAGGATGCACCACATCCTTGGAATGATCCTAACAGTTATTTCTACTGATTGGCTGTTGGGATGGGTCAAACATGCTCAGATCTCTACTGAGCAACTGAATCAAC
Organism: Hymenochirus boettgeri; assembly: GCA_019447015.1. NCBI lineage: Eukaryota > Metazoa > Chordata > Amphibia > Anura > Pipidae > Hymenochirus > Hymenochirus boettgeri. The sequence continues at coordinate 171,469,657 of CM033476.1, forward strand.
CCAGGTGCTGGGTCAAGGGCAAGACCAACGGCTCTCTACTAGGGATCCTGCAAACAGGAAGTCAGTATTTCAGTTGCATTTATTTATACACAGACAAATGCTGAATTGGCAGAATAAGGTCATTGGGATGGAAAAATACTGTCTTTTTTCTGAAAAGCATATGTATTTGCACTGAACTTCCCCTTTAATCCCCTGTCTACCCCTTCTGAGCATGCCCAGGCTCAGTACAGGCTCAGCACAGGTTTCTAAGTTGCTCAGTTTCCATGAGGCATCCAGAACCATGGCAGACATACAGTAATGAATTCATAGGACAAACTATGATATATCAACATATTTTAAAGAGACCATTCTTTCTAAAAGATGTTCCTATGAGGTGGAGTTGTCCTTTAAAAATTACATCCATTAAAGTGTGGAATGAGTTTTTAAGCTTTTTAGATTCTTCCAATAGCAAGTTAAGAGGTACTTCACAAACGAATGCTTGTGTATTTGCTGTTTCATTTTTCACAATGATAAACCGTACATCCCTTTTGTTTCCAGTGGCCTTCCTTTGCAAACATCTCATGGCACCAATCTTGTGAATTCCAGTGGAGGATCAGGAAGCTCAAGTGAATCAGAGAGCAGCTCAGAATCCGATTCAGACAGTGAGAGTAGCTCAAGCGATAGTGAGTGCAATGAACAAGCACGCAGTGCAACTCCTGAGGTAAGAGAAATATCACAGTATAGTCTGCTTTTTATTTGTCTAGAAGGGGCTAATACTTCTAGAATGTAATAAAATAAAAAAAGAGGATGAAAGCTTCAGATTGGTATGTGGAAAGGCCTTGTTTATTTTGCATGCTTCTTTGTTGACAGGCTTATCGGCTAAGTGTATGACCAACTTAACAGAAACTGTAGTCAATTGATGTCAAGTTAAAGACAGAGAAAAGAATGAGGCAGCACTCAGGAAATAAAAATTGTTTGATATATGGAAAGTTATCTGATGTTTAATATCATCAGGTTACAACAGTGATGCCCAACCCGCGACCTGGCTGAATTTTTTCGTGGCCCGCACAGAGCCATGAGTGGGCGTGGAAAGGGGCATGGTGGGGGCAGAACTATTCCCCGCGGCCCGCTCACCGTGCTCAGTGCCGCTAGTGCGTCTCCCAGTGTCGGCTGGGTTGGGCACCCCTGGGTTACAACCAGCATACTAAATTTTAAGACCCAGATAAACCTTTCCTATAATATATATGTGTGGAACAAACAGCAAAAACAAATTTAGCAGACAGTGCCAAGATGATTATTTGAAATGTTAATGTTTAATTATATGAGCCCCATTGCTAAGTAATAATAAGTGAGAAATAATCCAGTGTAATCATAGACTCTCATATCAACCAATCTTAATCATTGTCCTCTGTTAGTAAGGAACAGAGACTTGTGGGTAATAAAATGGGAGTCTTAAATTCTCCATATCCTATTTGATTCGTTAGTGATAGTCCGCTGTTTGCTCCTTATGGTGAGCTCTGTTTTAGTCTTTAGCTAAAGCTTGAGTTACAGGTCAGAAAAGGAGGTAGGGTCACTCTCTTCTAAGTCCCTTATAAATGCACACTTAACAGAGAGAAAGTGGTGACTCTATAGTTTTTATAATATTTTACACTAGAAGTGAATATATATAAATATATATTATATGCACAATATTCTGAGGGGATTAACCATCTATCCTAAAAGGCCTAGGTAGTTTGTGAAGAGCATCAATGCAGTATAAAATAAATGCAGTATAAAACATAGTACAGGTAGTGCAGATATCAGGAAATAAGATTTTTCTATTTTATTTACAGCCTGAACCACCTTCTACAAACAAGTGGCAGCTGGATAAGTGGCTAAATAAAGTTAATCCGCACAATAAAACAATAATTAATAGTCAGAGTGAAAACAATTCTGAAACTCAAAATAACCAGCAGGCAGAGGAAGAAAATAAAAGAGAACATGTTATTTCTCAGCCGGATCCCAAAGAATTGTTGAGCCCTGTAAGGGAAAAGAACAAGCCAAGGGCCACACAAAAAAACCAAGACATAAAACCCTTAAAACAAAAGTCACCAGCTCCCAATGAACCAGCTCCACAAAGAGCAACAGCAAAAAAACAGCCTAAAAAGGTTGAAAGAACTTTAAGTGCAGAAGACTACACATGGAACAAGCCAAATCCTGCAAGCAGCACACCCAAAGATAAAGAGGTACGAGAAAACCTGGAACAACCAAAAACAAGAACGAAAACCACTGTTTCTAAAACTGCACCGAGAAAAGAACAAAGGACTAATACAGGAAGTTGTTCAGAAAAAAAGAAAACAAGGGGGGCCAGCAAAAATCTTCCAAAATCTAGGGAATTTGTTGAGACTGATTCTGCATCTGAATCTAATACAGATCAAGATGATGTGCTGCAGGTTAAAATCCCTACACCATGCACTGGTACTTCTAATCCCATCAAATCAAAGGACTGCAGTGGCAACATTTTAAGTGTAAGCAGTTTAACTAGCAATAGCAGCAGCATATCTATAGATCAGACAAACAATGATTTGGAGGATCATTTTTTCTCTCCTCTTCCAGTTGCTCAGACTGAGCTCCTTTCTCCATTAAGAGATTTTGAAGAGATTAAATCTTTATGGGTAAAAATAGATCTCACTTTATTATCAAGGATACCTGGGCAAGAGACTTTTGATGTTTTGCCCTTGAAGACTGATCCACGGGAGGCAGATTGTAAACACAAACACCAGATAATCAACACAAACGTGGAGAAATGTTCTACAAAATCCAGAAGGAAGCACAAGGTGAGTTGACATTGCAAATTACCAGTTCAAATTATAAAAAAACTGAGAAAATTCCTTACCTTTTAAAGCTGGGTACACTTAGACGTGATCAGTCCTTTTTTTTACGTTCACTGTCAGCATCAGAAACAGGCGATTCTGAACTAAAATTTTCTCTTGGATGTGGCTGGCTACCTGTACATTAATGGGGAGCCAGCCATGATCGTGTGGTTGTGTTGAAGTCCCAAATCTCCCTATACTTAAAGGACAACTAAAGCCACAGAACAACACTGAACCAGAAGGCAGAACACCTTGATATAAAGCCAGTAATCAGTGTCTTACCTCTCATTTTGATATGGGTGCTGGGAAATTTACCTAAATAATATATGGTTTGTGCTTAACATCACAGCATTCTAATATCACACAGTTTGGTCAACGACCATTATGTTCTGCACATGCTCAGTCCTTAGCTATGGCAGAAACTTGTTACAGTTGGTCACACCCATTAATAATCTCTATCCAATCCTTTTACAGGACAGATAAAGCAAGGAAGCATGTGACTGAGGTCAGGAGGTGTGGTCTGACACTGCACATACACACAGATACTTAATTCAGTTCTTATCAGGCTTACATTTACTTTAATACAATTTACTGAAGTCATATTATATAGCTTATTGGTGTTTTTGGGGGGTTGTTTTCCGATTCTGGAGTATATAAAAATGGATTTAGTTCTCCTTTAAAATGGGGAGTCTGTTCATGAATGTGTGTAGCCATCATTTTAACAGTTGTTATATTCTGTCTGCTATCAGATTGGAACTGTGTGCACCAAGCTTTAGCATTAAGGTGACCATACATTAGGCTGATTTTATGTACAATTCAACATACAATCTGGCATTTCCATCAATTGGCCGAAAAATTTACATTTTCCCGTTCTTATCATGTGACATTGGATCGTAATATCGATTGTAATTACGATTGAGAAAGTCATTTTTTTAAGTCGATTGGTAAAATGATTGTAGTGTTTTCTGAAGTTCCAATTAAATGTAAATGTAATGTAATCTCACAATGGACGACATTCGACATTAATCAGAAAACAAATTGAATGTCGAACAATATTTATGGTACATCTTAGTACAATTAACATTGTACATCTGTCTATCAAAGCATCGGTCGGTTTAAGATCTTAATAGTGTATGGCCACCTTTAGGTTATAATCCTAACCCATGTGCTCCGTTTAAGGGAGGAGTCATACAAAAAGGAGTAAGATCATATTATAAAGAAAAAAATGATTCAGGCAGATTTTAAAGGGTTTCATTTTTGATATTATAAGGTGATTCTCATATAGCATTATCTGATTATATAGGGAATTTTAAAATGTCACAGGAGGTTAAATATATAAAAAATATAAATTAACATTTTGTATTGGAACTTGTCTTGCATGTAGTCGGTGTAGTAGAATTTTTTCCAGAAATATTTATCATTTCCCACTAAACTTGAATATGTCTGAATTAAAAAAACATATTATGCCTGGCTAATGTGAGCTAATATTATATAATAAACAACAGTATATTTGAAAATTACTGCATCATAAGGACAACACTTTACAAAGGAAGTACTAGTGTCAATTCCATTTTTGTTTTTATTGGTGTGTTTCTTTCTATTATCTAAATACAAAATGTAAAAAGCATCTTTTTAATCTGTCTCCAACCACTAAAAAAGCTAAATTTCCTACTAAATGCTTGAGAGGCTGAAGGAAACAGACTTTAATGTCATTAGTTCATTTTATTTGAAGAAGGTCCTAAAGTGTCTTCAGGTTTCATGCAGAGACATAGCCAGTTTTAAGAGCATTGAGAGTGTTACTGTATCCCTAAACAGTATGTTTTTAGTGGATTATATAGATCTTATGTGTTTCAGTGCATGGCTCATAAGGAGTACATCTGACCTACATACAGAGAAAGAAGGCCAAACTTACTCATTAAATCCCATTAGGTGAATGCAGTATGTTCTTCACCTATTATTTTAGATAATAGTTTAAATGTGAGACTGCCATTATAATAATTAGTAAAAGCTTATTACACAGTAGCATAACATGCCACTTAACTAATGGGTGAATATATTGATCTTAGGTTTTGCTTCAGGATTTAGATCAATAATAAACGTACATATTAAAATATATTACACAGAACTTCGTAATAAGGAGTTTCCATGAAAGTAAGGGAAGTAAGGGCGGTTTTTCATATTATTCACATTATTAACTGTAATTCTTATAGTTTTAGAAACCTTTAAAAATCCTTATGATTTTCTGGCATTGCTTCCTGAAAGAAATGTATTTTATGACTCATTCAGTATGAAGCACAGCAGTCTAATCTGTGACTCATGCCTTCTGTTATATAGACTCAGTTGGTTGCACCAAAAAACAGTTGACTAATGTTTCTTCAGCCATTTTCCTTCACTATTTGGTGTTTGTGGGGGTTAAACAGCATGAGGGATCTGACTGCACCTAGAACTTGTTAATTTCAGGGATCACAATAATAAAAGTTAAACTACCTCAAGATGTGAAAGAATTAAAAAGAAACTACACTATCAGCCACATTCACTGCTGGCCACAGTGGTAAGATAAGGGGGTTAAAGTCGCGCTAAGAAATCCAATACCGGTTAGTGGATTTTAACCTCTTGCTTGCGGCAGCTTAACAGGTAAATTAGAATTTTGATTTAAAGAAAATATACATTAGCCACCATAAGATCTGTTTATTTTTTCCTTAAGAAGACTTTTGAATTTATAACAAGCTTCTAATATTTGCACTACATAGGGATGCTCATAGTTCTGTACACTAGAGATGGCCAAACTCACTGAAATCTGTTCTGCTTGCAGATTCGCGAATTTATGAAAAAAACCCCAAAATTCTAAAATCCGCAAGCGGCCCATTAAAGTCAATAAGAGTTAAATAATCTGAAGATTTAGAATTAAGGTATAAATAGCAATGATAACGTACTGTAAATGGCTCATCGACCTGGGAAATGGTCTGGGGAAGAGGTATACATGCCCAAAACTTTAAAAAAAACACCGTCCTTTAATTCTTGCACTTCCTGCTTTGAAATTCTTTGTAGTATTTTCAAGATCTCTAGAAATTTTGAAAATAACGATTTTTTAAATTCAAAATTTCTAGAAATTTTTAAAAAATTGGAAAATAGTTTTACGGTTCGAAAAAAATCCAAAATTTACAAAGTCTGAGTTCCAGGGGATTCTTTAAATCCGCTTTGGAACCGGGTTCGGGTTCAGCTCCATCTCTACTGTACACTAGTGATGGCCCAGTTCGCGGATCCGAACCTGGATCCGTGGCGGATTTACCTCGTTCGCAAACGGCGGATATCGCGGATTTTCCGGTTTTCCTCCTTCCGAACTTTTCCAAACCGCGTTTTTTAGAAAATTTTTGAAATTACGAGGATTTCTCTGATTTTCGAAAATACGGGAAAATACGAGAAATCCTCGTAAATTCAAAATTTTGCGAATTTTTCACATTTTCGGGTCCGTATTTTCGAAAAATCCTCGTATTTTCGAAGAATCATCGTATTTTCGAACAACGGATTTTGCCAAACTTTCATTTTGATAGTCCGCTCGCAGATTTTCGAATTTTCAAATTTTTCCGAAAATTCGCAGATCCTCAAGCGGACCGGATTTTGCGAAGTTCGGACATCTCTACTGTACACCTGTAACTGATTATCTACATCATTTTATAGGTACTTGGATCCTTTTCTTTATTTTGTTTTACATTCCTGCCCATTAAACATTATTTGTATAGCTGTTTTAGGTTTTGATTATACTATTAACTTAATATTGACATTGACTGTAATTCTTAATGCTTAATATATTTGCAATACACTACACACGCATTTGAAAAAAGAAAAAAAAGCATTTGAAAGAAAATAGCCATATATGAACAAAGCTATGTACGTATTCATTGATACTTAATCTTGGATTTCCTGTGTTCTATGCTAAAGGATGCCTTCCTCTAAAGGGAAAAAAAATATATTAATAAGGAATACTAAAGCCAAAATGTAAATAAGGCTGAATGGCTTTAATAATATCTTTACCTCTAAGCTCGGAAAACTGAAGCATTAAAATACATAAATCATCTGAAATTCTGCTGAAAATTTCAAGATCTCCTTTTATGTTGCTCTCCATTTTTTTATGTATGTCTCCATTTATGTTACTTTAACAACCATTGTTGACCATGTATGCTCAGTACCGTAGCATTTCACATTAAAGGGCATGTTCACCCTTAAAACAAAATAAAAACCCTGGTGATTTGTCAGATATATAAAGGTAATAAAATAGTTCATCAGCACACGTAACATTTTGGTGCTTACATAGCATTATGTGTGAATAAAACACCCATTTAAATCAAGACTGGTGTGCGCTTATGGACTGTGTTATTATCTTGTGATATGTACCACTAGACATGGGGGACCAGCAGCACCCAGCAAATAAACCTTAAAGGACATATATACTCACCTTCCCTACGCTCCTCTTCTTAGGTCTGTACTTTTTACCCAGGGTGAGGACCTGAACGCTAGGTCCCACCCCTGGGTTCGCGAAAGTTAAAGCACAGCGTTCTGAAACGCTGCTCTGGCAGGCTGCCGCCCTCCTCTCCTTGCGCGATGAGGCCAATAGGAAGGCACCTCGTTGCAGAGCGTGCCTTCCAATTGGCCTCGTCGCCGACGAGAGGAGGGGCGGAGCCTGCAAGAGCAGCGTTTCAGTAACGCTGTGCTTTAACTTTCATTACATGAATTTGTAACCAGATATTTACTCATAAGTTATAAAATTGAGCATGAGCAGTGGAGGCAGCAGGGGAAACAGCAGTTAATCATTGGTTGTCATGTCAGTAGTTACAGATTTAATTAGCTGCATGGAGGGAGGGGCCAGCTTACTCTACCAGAATGGAGGTAATAAACATTCTTAAATTTCTGGTCAGTAATACATCTAATAAAGTTGAAAATATATCCGTTGGGGGTGGCAGGTAACTGACAGTTTACCATTTTTATTTTAAGGTGGACATGCCCTTGGTAAGCTAAAGGTGCTTGGTAAGCTAAAAGAGACAAAACACTGCATGAAAAAGAGTAGAGGTTGGGGGGGCTAAATTGGGTTGTTTTAGAAAATATCAAGGAAATAGGTCAAAAATAGGTCTTATCATTCAAAATGGTGCTAATTTGACCCCAAACAATCAGATCTTATGTAACATTTGAAAGCTAGCATCTGATTGGTTTGGAGAAAATTAGCACCATTTTTAACGATAAGAACTTTTATTAAATCTCGCTGTATATGCCTACATACATTTGTATAATGAGCTTTTATAATGAGCTTTTATTAAACTTTTTTTTTAACAATGGTAATGATATTTTTTAAAGTAAATATTTAAGTAATAGCACCAAAATATACATTTGTGCTTATACTTTTCATTTGAAGCAAGCTGAAAATTGCGACTCTCAAAACGAATGCAAAAAGCAGAAGCTGGAGGACAGTGCTACACCATGTTTACTTCCTCCATGTATGTCTCCTATTCCCAGCACCAAGATCACCAGCACTAAAGAGTAAGTGACTTTCTATTATGAAATGCAGATTTCCCACGTTTCATTTTTAAAGCTGAATGTTGTGTTTACATTAATCTCTGTTTTATGTAGAAATTGTTTGTTGTAGTTACTCTTAAGTCAATATGAACTTTATAAAACAGGCATTCTATTACCACCCTGCAATAATTCAATGCAATAGACCAAAACCTAATTTCAAGCTTATAAAAAGAGAAGTGGCCCTATTATAACGCATTTGTCACATTTATCTCTACTCTCTAGACCTTTATTAATCACAAAAAAAGTTGTTTTAGAGGTTAAAATATCAGCATGCGACCCTCCAATCTTGACAACAGATAATGAGTGAGATTTTTTTATTTTTAAAGCACTCTGTTATCTTATTATCTAATTTAAACTATAGTAAAAATGATAATTAAAGGACAGTGAAAAAATGTTAAAAAGAATTTCATAGCCCATCACAGGTGACGTTTGATTAGACCAATGTTGAATCGGCTGATCTGTTTATTTGCAGTTGTCTGGAACGTTGTAGGAACATTGGCAGGCAAGGTGCACCTTAAAGGGCATGTCCAGCCTAAAATAAAGTAACCTTAGAAAGATTAATCACCCCCTCAAACCTAGGTTTCGCATTATCTCTATTTTTTTTTTTTTTAAAGATACCCCTTAAGTTCCTTACCTGACCTGGTACCTTGCCTCTCCTCCTCTGCTCTGCAGCTGATGGCCACTCCACTTCCTGGTTGCGGCTGTCAGTAAAGACGTAGCATCATGCCCAATCGCCTGATAGCCATGACCAGGTGGAGCAGCTGTCATCGCAGGAGCAGGGGGCGGCGCCCAGGTGGTGAGAGACCCGGGTCAGGTAAGTCCCTTCAGGGAAATCTTTGAAACATATAGATAATGCGAAACATAGGTCTGGGGGGGGGGAATTAATATTTCTAAGGTAACTTTATTTTAGGCTAGACATGCCTTTTAAAAGTGAGGCATGGCATGATAACAAAAATGACGCAACCCATTAACAACTAAACTATTTACAGGGCAATAATCCGCACCTCCCTTCATTCCGGGTTCCCGCCATGCAGTATTCACTTATCGTGATCTACTACATCATGGGAACCAGGAAGGTAAGGAGGGCGGTGGTAATGCCTTAATTTAGAAGGCGTTGGTTTTCATTCTACAATGATGTAGTGCAAAAACTAATGCTACTGGTACTATATTGGGTTCCTGTGCCATTCATAAAAACGATGCAGGCGTCTGATAAAGTGGAGTTATACCCACACTAACCCGATGTTACATGTGGGTTTAAAACCATTTTAGCCTATAGCAGCTCATTTTACATCTCCCTGTAAATATTTGCTGTTTTCTATTACAATTTGAAATAATAAATACAGTTTTGCTTGTTGATAGATGAATATGACATGAAACCATCAAGAAGGGATTAATTACCCTTACAGTGTATGTGGTTTCTGGCTCAGTTAGTCATCATTTTTGAATTATACTTTTAAGATGCTGGTAGGAATGTTCTCAAGCCTTTGATCTCTGCTCATGTTTACTGTAGGTAACTTGGTTTATCATTCAGATTTAGAGTTTTTTTTTCCATATAAAATTATTTTGCCCTTTTACTCTTACTCTTTATATTTTAACTTCTGCCACTTTCCTGTTCTTAAGCTGGTTAATATTATTATCACTTTAAACCCTTTCTTATACCCTTATTTTGTAGTTTGGTAGGATGTCACATCATCATTAGTTTTGTAAATTTGAAGCCATTTTGCATTTGCCTGTCCCCCTTAAGCTTTGCCTAGATCTTGGCAATTTATTCTCACTAATAAAAAGTCTGTTTGTGCTGTTGCATGAATTGTTTGTCTTTGCGTTTCAATTAGAAAAACATGTTGGTGAATTAAACCATTAAACATGTTTAATTATTCTAATAAATTTATTCACAATTGGTTATTATTGCAATTAAAGGGCCATTTTTAGAGCAGTAACAGCCCGGGGCTAAATAACAATCAACTCCACAATATGTAACAATTATTGTCGGTAATGAAGCCTTTTCTTTAATTAAAAGAAAGAACTAAGGTTTGTCATTTCCAAAAAGTATTTTCATTTAAAATATATAAATGGAGATGCAATATCAGAGGCTAGTGTTTCTTACCTGAGATGCATGAAGCACCTTGCAGCAGTTACTGTATTGCAGGAGCGTGGTCAGGTAATTAGTGCCGTCTTGCAAGTCTTTTACAATGCAAATCCAATACCAGTTAGGTTTCACATTAACAAAACTTTTGAAAATGGTGCAAAATGAGTGTGAATATTACATTGTTAGTGTGGATTTTGCACTCACTGGAATATATCATATCTCTCTATCTCTATCTATATATTTATACTAGCAGTTGTACCCAGCGTTGCCGTGTACACTTGTGGCTATAGGTTTTTTTTACGTGCAGGTGTGTGTTTGGCTTAGATGGAAGAGACAGGCAGAAAAAGAAGTGCACAGTTGGTAATGTATGTCATGTATTTAATAGTTATGAGTTAACGAGGTGACATTGCTTGAGGGACATATAGCACATGTTTATTGCAAAACCTTATATACAACCTTATCAGTTTTTCCACTTGGAGCGTAAATATACAAATGTTGTGGTAAACATTCTACATGGAATTTTCCGTTGGGAAAACATGATGATTGCAACTGAATATCGCAGCACTTGAGTGACTGACAGGCGTCAGTATCTCTGATCATGTGACGTGCTGGCTCTTTGTGTTGTTAAAGTCAGGCCTCATTCTGTTGCGCTGTCTAAGCGTTGTGTGTTTTTATTAAGCGTGCTCAATGTTTTTCTCATTAGTTAGCAGTATGTCACCTTGTTTACACTTTATCCTTGCTCAAGGACCACTTTATATTGACTGTGTGTGTCTGTTTCTTAAGTTCAGGTAATGCAGGTAATTCCTGTGTAGTCCATACCAAACTGTCCCGGTTTGAATAGGTGGATGGGGCATGTCTGTGATGTTGATGTGGGTGGGGGCACGGCATTCTAGGGTGTGGACCGTCTGGGTCGTGTCTGTGATGTTGTGGTCTCCAGGAGGCTTGGACGTGACATTTGCTGGTCGCGATATTTGGGGCATGGCCACGTTGTTTTAAAGTGTGGGCATGGCTGTGCCATTTAGGAGCATGGGGGTGGTGTTTGAGGGTGTGCTTGTGATGTTAGGGGGCATGGACAGGATGTTTGTGTTTGTGGGTGTGATTCGGGAACATACCTGGGATGTTTGGGGGTGTGGCCATGATGTATGGGGGATGACCATAATTTTTTGGGGGGGGTTGGGGGGTGACCACAATATCTGGTAGAGTGGTCACAACATTTGGGGGCACGGTTGCAATGTTTGGGGGCATGGCACTTATCTTTTGGGACCGTGGCCTTGATGGTTGGGGTATGAGATGTTTGGGGGTGTGGCCGTGACAGCAATATCTGGGGCGTGGTCACATTTCAGGAGGCTCTGCTTTAAATTTCTTAGCATGACAATAACCGCAAATGTGATTCATATCACCAATAGTAACATAGTCTTTCCAGGGTTTATATTTGTATATAAATGTGGTTCATATCACCAATAGTAACATAGTCTTTCCAGGGTTTATATTTGTATATAAATGTGAGTCATATGACCAATAGTAACATAGTCTTTCCAGGGTTATATTTTAAAACCTTCCAGGAGCAAACTGTAATGTGTTACAGACCTTAAGGGAAATGTCTTGATCCCTGTTATAGAAGCTGTTGTTCTGTGTGTGCAGCTCTCTGAGTTGTGTAGCCGTACATTACACTGTTGTTGTGTCACTGAAGTGGACTCTGTGTCTGTGTTGTTGAAGTCGGGCAGCACACAGAGCCCAGGCCCTTGATCTGAGTTGCTGAATTGGGGAATCACACTCTGCCAGTGACGTGCAGGATTTTTGTTGTAGAACTTAGACTTCATGGGCATCGCCATTATGTTGAGTCATTCAGGGGTGTGGCTTTGAGGTGAGCACATACATACATACATACATACATACAAGATTTCTGCTTTATATAGTAGATATCTGGTCACACGTTGTAAATATGAATATTTATATATCTGTGTATGTGTTAAGGTGCCCATTTACTGCATATTCCCCTTCTGACGTTTCCACTCTTTTTTGCATTTGACTCACAATTGCAAAATTAATAGTCCAGGCAGGAACGTCATGGGAACATTGTAGGAATGTCAGAAGTTAAGAACCACTGGGCCAAAAATGCACCAGAAAAGCATTTAGATAGATGAATAAATGTTGAATATATCTGTCCAAATAGTGTATGGACGGCTTTAGAAGTTCACTTACCATCATAGCTACCATGGAAATGCAGGGTCCAATATGCCATCCCTTAATGATTTCCTAATTTCAGTAAATATACAAACTGCAATACTCATATGAGGTTTTTCAGGTGTGCTACCCAGAGTGCTAACCATGGATCATATCTTTTCCCTTTGCTTGTGTATGCTCTTCTAAATGATTTGTTATTACCTAGGATTACAATTAAGGGGTGACATTTCATGTGATACTATTTTTTAAGCAACAAGTTTAGTAATCTAAATCATCCTATTGATATATAATGAAGGAGAAGACAATATCAGTTTAGACAATGAAAAGAGAAAAACAAATAGGCTTATTCAATTAGATTCAAACAAAAATTGCCTGTACTGTTAATTTGCTAGAAACAATCAGATTATACCTTTTTATTGGTTAAAGGACAATTATACTCACCTTCCCTCCGCTCCACATCTTTGTGCAGTAGCTTTTACTCAGGGTGAGGACCTGAACCGCTAGGTCCTCACCCCTGGATTTGCGTAACCTACAGCAGCGTCTTACAGTAACGCTGCTCTGGTAGGCTCCACCCCCTCCTCCCCATCGGCGACGAGGCCAATAGGAAGGCACGCTTGTTGCAGAGCTACTGCAAAAAGATGTGGAGCGGAGGGAAGGTGAGTATAATTGTCCTTTAACTACAGTTAAGCTGGGTACATACATTAGCGATATAAGGCCGCGATCGTAGGGAGTATTTCAGTCACAAAGTTCTCCCTTTACTTTCTATTGGGAGAACGATCGTGACTGTGTGTAATTCCATCTGTCAAAGATGACAGACAGAATCTTGCAGATTGGTACTATGTGTACCCACCTTAAGAAAACATTTGTTAACATTGCTTGGTTGTTGCAGATTACCAGCACAGGCAACATTATGCATTATTAAAAAAGCCCCTTTAGGCAGCCCGGCTTGTTTGTGATTTCATGCTCATACCTCTTCATGTCCAATGTGTAAAAGAGATACAGAGAAAAAATTTGTACCATGGACTATTCTGTAAGCAGTTCACTGATAACAGCTTTCTCTGTTAGTGAGGCAGAATGTCAGTGGCTTTTCAATGGCTGTACATGTACACATTCCACTTTTGTCAGCTGTCCTCTTCTTTACAATACAAATTATCCTTCAACAAATGTTTACAGTGTTTTTCCCAGACAAAATATTACATTTTTTTTGCAGACTTAATGCAAAATGAATGCAGCAAAAACAAGGATGTTTTAAATGTACTTTTCTCCTTCTTTATGTCTGGAAATGAACCAGATTGCTGACCCGATTTAACTTATTGACTTAAAAGAAACTCATTGCTGATGTAAAGAAAATAATAAAGTTTGATATTGATTTTAATCATAATTATGTGTATAGACTACAGATATCTATTTTAATGTTTTATAGCCAGAAATGTAAAACTATTTGGCAGAGCACTTGCTCAGTAAGCTTGATTGTAAATGTTGACTCTGTAAGATTCCAGGAGTGACGATTAATAATTTGTCTTTGTTTCTGCCAGAACAAAAAGGACAACAAAGAAAAAAGAGGAGAAAGTGTTTCCTCCTCTACTGTCACCATTAGGGGATGAGCCAATCCGCAGAAGGCATTTCAGTGATAATGGCTTCTTCAGCCAGGAAAGTACCCCCATGCCAATGCATACAGCCAATTCTTCCACAAGGCACAGGAAAAATAGTGCCGTGTCTGCAAACGGAAAAGGAAGCTGTGTACGTATTCTGTTTGATTTGGTTTTCTTACATCATAACAGCTTCTCACAGAAACAAAATTAGGAGGTAGGAATTAGAAATCTTACTTCCATTCCCCAGGTACTTTTCATTTTAAGCGTTTTTCTAAACACGTTGTATGCTCTATAGTTTAATTTAATGAGCACATATCAACACTAGTTTTGCAAGAGTGTCCAGACCAAAAAACAATTTGCTTTTAACTGATAGGCCAATGCTTAAAGGGCATGTCCACCCCTGTAGAAAATGTTTGCCATATAGTAGTGTTCCTTCCCCCAGCCCCAACCGCTATAAAAGATTTTTCAGAAAGTCCCCTGATATTTACTTACCTTACCTCTCTCCTCCTCCACCGGACTGCCCGGCCTTCTGCTTGCATGAAACTACAAGCTGGGGGCTGGACCGGCAGCCGCATCCCTGATTGGCTGAGGTCCGTGATGGACGCAGCTGCCGGCTGCTCAGAACGCCGGGGGAGAGAGGTAAGGTAAGTAGAGTTCGGGGACTTTCTTAAAAATCTTTTATAGCCGTTGGAGCTGGGGGGAGGAACACTACTATATGGCAAAGGGGTTTTATGGTAGGGGGAGGGATCGCAAAACGGGAGGGAGAGGAAGGGGGGGGGGAGAGGCAGGCAATGCGCATGCCAAACTTCTCCCAGAGGAGAGACAGGAGGCAGAGTCCTATATGGACTCTGCTATCCTCATGGTGGTCAGTTTTTGGGACTTTGGGGGGTATTACAGGAGAACCATTTGGAGCTGGGATGTAAGGTAAGGATTATATTACACTACAGAGTGGGGCCAGTAGTGGGTTAACTTATAGTTTTGGGGGTGGACATGCCCTTTAAAATATTAATATTAATAATCTGAATTGTATTCACAGGAAGAAGATAACAGCAGGTCTTCAGGCAATGTAACTGAGAATATTCAGCATGAACATTCTGAATCTGAGGTTTGGTCCTCAGTAGGTATAATGACTAATGGCATTGTTGATTACCGAAGATCGAAAAGTACATTTGATGAAACGTAAGTTACATGCTGCAACATTTTGCATAATTATATCTTAGGGGTTGAAATATAATCAGGGAGATTCAATAATAGGTCTTATCGTTTAAAATGGTGCTAATTTTGCCCCAACCAATCAGATCTTATTTAACATTTGAAAGCTAACATCTGATTGGTTGGGGAAAAATTTAGCACCATTTTAAACGATAAGACCTTTTATTGAATAACCCTGATTGTGCTTTAGTGTGTTTTAGTGTGCTATTTTTTGAAGGAGAACAAAACTTTTTTAAAATCCTAAGCTGAAAGCTTTTCTCCAGAGAATGCCTCTCTCTATGCTCTAAGATGCTTCACTGGTAAATTGCATTTACTAAGAAGTCTTCCATGTTGTTTCCACTACAACTTACAAACCATGTAGTCTTCAAAGTGCCTTGTGAGTATGTGCACCTGTTGGCCACACCTCCTGTTCCAACTATTTACAGTTTCTATGCACATATTTCCTAAACATACACTGGATAATTTATGTTGAATCGTTTTAGATTTTGATTAACTTGACAGATAAAACCTTCGACTGTTGATTGAAGATGAATTGAACACAGAGATACACATGGGAATCGATTTTGGAAACTTTACTAAGCCAATTCTTTACTAATGTGATTTACTAACTGACAACTGAGCATGCTTATTAGTACGATTGAACACAATTTGACTGAAAGGACACTAAACCGATTTTATCTACATCATTAAGTACAGGAAATCAATATCTATTCATCACAGGTAGGTGAGATCACATATTCCAACCTCCCTGTGAATAATAGAATGCCCGGGTAACAGAGCAACACTTACCTACCGGTGGTCCACTTGCGGCTTTTCCACACCAGGTGGTGCTGTGTCCCGACTGAGCTCCAATCTTTTGCACGTGCATGCCAATACAAGAGAGTATTGCGATCGGGACAGCACGCCGGTCAGCTGTGGAGAAGCCACGAGTTCAGTTACGGTAGGTAAGTGTATCTTTGTTACCCGGGTGTTCTTTTATTCACAGGGAGGTGGTAATAAGCAATCTCACCTCCCTGTTAATAATGGATACCTATTTCCTGTACTTAATAAAATCGGATTAGTGTCCTTTGAAGTTCTCAAAAACCTGTCAAAAACTTGTATGAACTAATATTTTCTCACAACACCAATCGAAATTCAAACTGTTGTAGAATGATATTGATCACTTTTGGTTGATTGAATGCAAAAAATGAATAAATTTAAATCGGTTGCTTTAAAGAATAAAATACACTAATCAATGAAAAAGATAAATTGACCTATGTATGGGTAGTGCCACTAGGGGGTGCAGTGCCAGGAGCAAATTGGCTTGAGTGCTGCTCTCATTAAAATACTAACTAACAACTGAGCATGCTAATTAATACGCCTGAACACAATTTGACTGAAAGGGACACTAAACCAATTTAATGTATATCATTAAGTACAGGAAATAGGTATCTATTATTTACAGGGTTGTGTGCTACCATGATCATGAGCATGCCACCATTAACTTGTATTGTACAGGACTGCAAGGTTTTTAAGCTCCTTTATGGATGCAGCGGTCCAGTCACAATGGCATTGATTTTGTGGGAGACCTCCATGTGGAACAGGCCTTGATCTGAAAGGATAACCTAATTATAATGATTTGTGTAATGTATTCAGTGCTATAATAAAATATGAAGAAAATGCATTTGGAGCTAGAATTCACTTAAGAAAATTGTTGGTCACTTTATTTTTCTGGTTTTCTAGGTTGCATAATGCTGACTATTACATGCAGGAAGCAAAAAGACTGAAGCACAAAGCCGATGCATTGGTAAGTCCAAATAATTTTTCATCAAAAAATGGAATTATTAACATATAGGGGCACATTTATAAATGGGCAATAACTTTTCGCGGCCGAGTTTCCCCGCCGTTTTCTGCAAAATCGATATTAACGTGATTTACAAAAGGGTGAAACCCGATCGCAAAAAGTTAATGCCTAGTTAACATCGCATCAGTTACCACTCGCTTCTACTAATAAAGCGGCGGTAACTGATTTGCGGTGTTAATCTCGGCTGTTTCAATTCGCCAACTTCAAGGTGGCAAAAACGGCCGAGATCGCCAGGGGTCAGGGCGGCATTGTGTGGCATTGTGTGGGTGTGCCTCCTACCACGGGAGGCACACCCACTTTGCCACTGGTGGATGCATTCGCCAGAGGGGCGCAGCGGGGGCGTATGCCCTCGCCCTCCACGGCGGAGAATACCCACTGCACAATCCCTTCCCAGCCGCCTCTCCAAGCCCCTTTCCCAGTATGCTCATGGGGAGGGGAAGGGAGGGATCCACTGGGGGGGGGTGGAGGAACCCTCTAGCCGGGGCTCTGAGAAGTGCCTTATGGGGCTTAGGGCGCCCCGCAGCTCAAATCAGGACCCCTCTTCCCCGGCCCTTATAAGGGCCATTGCGGCACTCAGAAGTGCCTTTGCGGCCCTGACAGAAATATGATTGGGTACTGTATAACCATGTGATCTCAAGCATTGAAAAATTGACCAATCAGAATTGGATTAGGACTTTCTGCAAAGCTCAGCGGAGCTCAGAAGTCATTGCAGTAGATGGCAGAAGACTGAAGAAAGAAGAGGCCAGCAACATCGGCTCTGTTAAAGCCTGCGGTGCCAGTGGGCTCACTGGCGGCCACAGTGAGGCTTGCCTGGCATCAGGGACTTCAGCAGTATTGGTGTTGCTGGCTGTGAAGAATGAAGACTTTGGATCAAGACGCTGGTAACATCGGCCTTGTTGAGGTACCCCTGGTGGCCGCAGGGGTACTTCCCGGGGTTGGTGGCCTCAGCGGAGCTTGTGTCACTGGATGGAATAAAGAAGACACGCTCAATGGCTCTTTTAAGTGCCGACGGGGGTCCCGGTTCGAGCTGAGGGACCCCCAACAAAGACACTCAGTGCTGCAAGGGCCCTTACAAGATCTGGGGAAGGGGGGGTCCCAGTTCGAGCTGCAGGACCCCCTTAAGCCCCAAAGGCCCTTCTCAGGGCCGCAAAGGCACTTATAAGTGCCAGGGAAGAGGGGTCCTGGCTCGAGCTGCGGGACTCCCTAAGCCCCAAAAGGCATTTCTCAGTGCCCTAGCTTGAGGGGCCCTCTGGGGGGGGTGTGGAGGGACCCTCTATCTCTATCTATCTCTATCTTTCTATCTATCTATCTATATATCTCTATCTGTCTCTATCTTTCTGTCGATCATCTATCTATCTATCTCTATCTCTCTCTCTCTTTATCTATCTATCTCTCTCTCTTTATCTATCTATCCCTATCTATCTGTCTTTCTATCTATCTGTCTTTCTATCTATCTATCTATCTATCCATCTATCTATCCCTATCTATCTATCTATCTATCTATCTCAACCCTATATCTCTATGTATCTATGTTCTACACATGCACTGGCATACACACACATGCACATACGCTTACCCAAACATACGACACACACCCTGACACACAAATGCCCTGACACACAAACAAGCACTGGCATGCTGACACACACCCTCATCCACATATATAGACACACACATACAGCCATACACTGATATACTGACACACACAGTGACACACATGCACTGACAACTGACACGCACATACACTAACATACTGACACACATACACTGACATACAGACACACAAACACACATGTATTGACACACATTCACTGACATTCTGACACATACATGCACTGATATATTGTCACACACAAGCACTGAGACACTCCTGCACTGACACACACATGCACTGATACATACAAACATACTGACGCTTATCTTGGATTTTCCTCTATTTCCTACTTCAAATTGGGAAACCCTACCCAATTGATTCTCGTCTGTAACGGCGAATTGTCAGGTAGTCAGGCTTTGGGTGTTGTGGCCACAGTTTCCTATCTGTACCTTTCTTAGGCTGGAGGCCTAGATTATTTGAGTGCTTTTACAGTGATATTTCTCTGGTGTGTATCTTTGTTGATGCATATTTTCCTAATATATCTATTATTATCTATTTATTACAGATGGAAAAATTTGGCAAAGCCGTCAATTATGCAGATGCTGCCCTTTCTTTTATTGAATGTGGAAACGCTATGGAGCGAGATCCATTAGAAGCTAAATCCCCATATACGATGTATTCAGAGACTGTGGAACTCATCAGGTTAATGTCTGTTTTGTGATCATTCTCCTTATCTCATTCCAGTCATAATTACAACCTGCTAAGTTAAAAAAAAATAATTTCAGCGTAATGATTTGTTCAAGGAATCTTCATCTCTAAAGTCATCATAATTACTTCTTGCCATCCTATTAATGCAATGGAAAATTTGTAATTGATGGACAGTGCTTTATAAATTAGCCCCTTTAGAGGTTATAATGGGACTTGTTATAATTTGAAATATTCATAAAATTTAAATTGAGATGTAGTGGGTGACTGTAAGGCTCAGTCATTTTAATATTTGCCTGAGATAGTTTTCTTGAAAGAGAACAATGCTAGATATAAAAATAAATATGCTCTGTATTTTAACTTGTTTTATGAAAAATTACATTTATCTAATTCTGTATATCGTTCTTAAAACATTACAGAAAGTTCATGTTTGGTTCGTAGTTTTTGTAAACAATGCAGAAGTAATAATGCATGTAGCCAGCCATTGATGTCTTCAAATACCAGTGATGTCTTCAAATACCAGTGGATACAACCTTTTCCATAAATCAGTAGGGGACCCCCCTCCAACCCTAAATTCTAGGGTTGTAAGTTTAAAAGGTTCCCAGAAATAGACATAACCACCTCCCTCAGGCCTTTGCCTCTCCTGCTACTTCCGAGAAAGGAGTGGCAATAGGGGCTGGAAGAGCAGCGGCATCTGTAATTGGCTGAGTCAGCCAACCACAGACGCGGCTGAGAGAGCTGAGGGAACGAGGTCAGGTGGGACTATATCTGGACACTTTTTAAAGTCAAAAACATGGCATTTAGGCTTGGGGCGGGTCCTCTACACTAACAGAAAAGTTTATTTTTTTTAAAGATTAACTCCCCTGCGCATGCCAGAGTCCTCCAGGAGGACAGGGATGTGTCAGATACCAGATTACACATAGACAGCTCCTACACAGGTGCTGCAGGAGAACCATGAGGAGCAGAGGAGAAAGGTAAGGATTTTTGAACACTACACAGTGGAGCCAGTAGAGGGTAAAATTTTGGGGGTGGACATGAGGTGTTGCTGAATTCCTTCAATCCAGTACTTGTTTTGCTCAGGCTCAACATTTCCTCCCTTACCAGACCAGACTATCTTTGAAAGTAAACATGATAAGTAATTACTTTGAGCCAGCACTGGAAGAGGAAATTTCCCACCATGCAACTCATACATACTAATTGTTACTATTCAAGGTAAAGTAAAATTGCACTTGATTGACAGCTGAAATGTAAGAAGCTTCAAATCGGATATTTAAAGAAATAGCGGGCAGATCCACAAAAAAAAAAGGCACAGTGATAGTTGGAAATTTTAATTCCCCCCCCCTGTGTACATAACCTTTAATGCATGTTCTTCTCCATTTACTAACTAAAGCAGTATACTATTGTATATTATTGTAGAATAACTTGTGTTCCTTTCACAACACAGTTACAAAATAGAAGACTCTCATGCATGCTGTGAGGTTGTCTATGGTGTCACTCATTTTGCAGAGGCAGACAAAGAAGGATTATCAAATATAAGGAAAATCAAATAATTAGCAATGAATAAAATACAGGCTAATTTCGAAAAAGTAGCGAATATGCAAGCCCTCGATTCTGAATATTTGAAAATGTGGAAACTCAAACATAGCTCATGCGTAGTTTTTTTGGTTATATGTACGTGTTTCCCCAAACCATTTACCAGGTCACTGAGCCTTTAACACTAACTTGCTATTGCTACTGTATATATACCTTAAATTTAATCCAAACTTTTGGATCTCCCATTGACGTTTTTATCCATTGTTGTTATTTTTCTGAAAATTTTTTTAAGTAATTTACTTAAAAGTAGGTAAAATGTGCATAAATTGCTATAAAAATTAATTTGATTAAAATGATGTGCCACTTGCCCCTTTGTAATTTCTCAAAGGATAATTATGCTCATCCCCCCCTCGCTCCTCTTTTTCCATAGCTGCATAGTACCCAGGGTGAGAGCCTAAACCACTGTGTATTTACCTAGCAGCTGTACTTGCATGTGTTCCCCTGGGCTACATTGCGGATTGACATTGACAGTGGCAGTGGGGTGGAATGAACCCGGAGCACCAAGGGGATCTTGAAGTAAGTCTGTTAGGTAAAGTACTCAGGGGTGAGGACTTGGCGATTTAGATCCTCACCCAGGGTACTATGCAGCTGCAGAACATGGAAAAGGTGAGTATAATTGTCCGTTTACAAAATACAGCATTATAAATATATGAAATTCACGAGTAACGAGTGCAGTGCCTTCTGTGGCCAATACAAAATCAAAATTTAATACAGTACATCCCTATTAATTAAGATTTGAGGTTGAGTTGAGACGCAGATGGATCAGTAGGGTAAAACTCTGACCTTTGCCCTTGTGTAAAATATCTATCTATTGTTACCTAAAGTTCCTTCCTTTATACAGTTTTGTGTAAAAACCTGTAACACACAGTGCAGTCACTGTAAACTACTTAAAACTAATGGGATTTAAGTATCAGACTGCACATACATACTATAAAATGTAGAACTGTTATTCTTATTAGTTATGCATCCATATGAAATTCCATGGCTAACAGCAATAGATAAAAATGAATAGGGATATCACATGAAAATACTAAACTATTGAGAATGTTAGTTTGCTGTAACAAGTGCTAAATGAGAATAACAGAACAATAGTGTTTTGTGATGCTGTAAAGATCTTTCATGACCACAGTGTAAAGTAGATTTTGTGGTTAGATACTGAAGAACAATGTTTGCTTGTTAAATAAGCCAATGGTTTCTACCAGCTAGCACATTTTAAATGTTATATAATTGCTTGTGACAAATACTAGCTTTGTAAGCAGAATAATATTCCACAGAATAGACTAATATATCATAGCACTTGTCATTGAGAAAATAGCTGTCAGTGATACAGGTGTACAGATGTATATTAATATAGACACTTACAAAATAAGAAATGGCAACTAAGGCTGTCCAAATGTATTTTTATCATAGTTTAAGTGTAAATTACTTTTGACTTAGACTGTTATACCAATAGCAAGTTATGATTGGATACATGTTATCGTTTCCTAACAAATTCCAAATCTCTCTCACATACTGTGTATGAGAAAGTAAATGTTATAATGCTAAAGGAATACATGTGTGTGTGGAACATTGAACAAAGTATTTCTAATAACTTTACCAGCTGAAAGCTGAACCTTGAACTTGTAGCTTGAACTCAAATTTGCACTTTAATTTTAGGTGGAATAGACTGTAAGCTAGATAGGATACAATTACTGTAAGTATATTAGATGCTGCCACATTAAACATTTACTGCATAAAGAAGCACCAATTCATAGGAAGTACAACTATGTCACTTAGTTAAATGGGTTAAATGCAGAGGGATTTAGGGCTAGGTCCCACTACTGCGTGTCGGAGCGCGATTTGCACTCCGTTCACGCTTCCAGTTCGCATTGCTGGGTAGGTCCCACTGTGTGCACTGCAGTCTGGTCAGTTATTGGTTTGCATGCGTGCATGACTTTTCGCCAATGACATTATTTGGCCCAGCAGCGCATTGTGAAAATCCTGCATGCTCTGCTGTGCATGATAGTGGAACCTAGCCCTTATAAGAAAGATAAGCTGGTATTGCATCTACATTATCTACATTTTTTAGCAGGTTGTTTGACACTGTCAAATGCAATACTGATTTGTAAACAGAAGGTTTCAACCTCAATTCAAAGTAAGTGGGATTATAAAAGTACAGAGAAAAATTATCAAATATTGTTTGAAACCAATGATAAATCCAACAAAATATTTTGTATCAAATATTGGGTCGCAAGCCTATTCACCAGAGGCTGCGCGGTTGTTTGCACGCTAGGGCAACTGTGGTGCATGGTCTAAATTTGAAATACCTACCAGGACAGAATAGAATGTTGCACATGGCAAGTGAGAAGATAATAACAGTCAGTCAAATAAAGGAAATAACAAAGTTCAGAGGAGAAACACGGGAGGTTTATTGAAGTAGAGGGTACTGTATACAAAGAGAAACAAAAAATATACAGGGTTATTCAATAAAAGTTCTTATTGTTAAAAATGGTGCTATTTTTGCCCCAACCAATCAGATGTTAGCTTTCAAATGTTAAATAAGATTGGTTGGGGCAAAATTAGCAGCATTTTTAACTATAAGAACTTTTATTGAATCTCCCTGATTGATTGATGTATAGACGATGTATATATGATGTAAATGTAACATAGTAACATAGTAATTAAGGTTGAATAAAGACATACGTCCATCAAGTCCAACCTATTCACTTTTTTTTTTTTTTTTTAACCCTACCTAACAGTTGATCCAGAGGAAGGCAAAAAAAACCCAGCTAAAAAGGGGGAAAAAAATCTTTCCTGACTCCAAACGGCAATCGGGAGTCAGTTACAATGTAAAATGTATCCATGTAATTGTAAAGTGCCAAGTAAGATGTTAGCGCTATATAAAATCAAAATAATAATAATATAGACAGACGGACTGACAAAAGGAGTGCGAGAGAATGATAGATAGATAGATAGATAGATAGATCAGATTGTATCTCTAAGAAATCATACTTGACTCTTTAATGCTGGAAAATTATTGTTGTAACCTCAAGTGTTCTGTATAATATGGAGGAGTTAATATGAGGATCTTCTATTAATTATTATAATGCTAGTACCAATGAAATTACCTTATGGCTCAGAGGATAGTCTGATTTAATAGACTGATATTGTTGACAATATATACATGTTGAAAAGCGTTCTTCCTTTAGTAGATTAATTTTATAGCAAATTTAAATATCTGGCATTATTACTGGGCTAATATCCCAAAACAGTAATGTAAATAGAAACAAGTTAGCATACATTAATACTGAATGAATTATGCTTTGTTCAGCAGAGAAATAAATAGTAATTATTTTAACTGGGTTTAGCACTTCATAATAATTAGATAATAATTGCTGTGTAAAGTTGTTTGGATGGTCCCCAATGGCACATCAGCTCTATGATACGCATAATATTTTATCCCTAGCTAAAATGTGATCCTAGCAAGCTACAAGAGCCAGGAAGGTGTGGGCATTCCAGACAGAAAGGAATGTAATTGTGGTAGACAACTTTATTTCCTTTATGTCTAAAATTGGATATAGAATTTGGGATCTTTTGATCCCTATACAGTAACAAGACATGGATCCTCCTGCTTATGCTTTTTGCTTTTTCGTGCTGGGGTTAGTCTATTTTAATGCATCTTTATTATAATTATTAACATCTTCCAAAAATAAAATACTCATAAACACAAGGTGTTGTCACGTATAACCAGAGCAGAGATATAGACACTGGGACAATTTCTCTCCAGCAAAAAACTCATGAAGAATAATCAAGTAGCAATTTAAAAAAAATGAAGAATAGGCAATGGTTTTATAGGCTATTCACGTGTGACATGCTCCACTTAATGTTTTGTGACTTAAAACCTTGTTTACAGAATGTCACATTAAAACTTGCAGGTATATGCAGGTAAAAATGGATGTTGTGCAGGATAAAATATACCAACAGTATCCCTACAAATTAAAATGGGTTATATGTGGGATGGCCTTGTCAGTACTGTAATAAACCTTTCACTATCAGCTGGTTGATCTTGGCTGGATAAAGATTTAGCTGAAGTCACATTAAAGCTCTTCAGGGGCAATTGTGTTTCAGCCCTACCAATTGTTTGCTGCATAGAAGTAATCAAGATTTGCTATCCCATATGATCATTTGCAAATAGCCAATAATACTGATATTAAAATTGATCTTTCCTTTTAATCCCCAATTAGACTACTGGATCAATCTTCAAATATTCAATCAAATGGTAAAATAATGAACTGTCTGTACTAAGAAGTCATATAGCTTCTGCAGTCAAAATCCATAATTCTGAGTCAAAATCAAATTTTTGCACCATGTTTACTTCTCCATAACCTCCCTATTCTTACAGGGAGATCTAATACTTACCGCTACACTCCTCTTACCTTCTGAGTTATAGTCTATTCTGAGATAGTTTAGTGACATTTACTGCATCGCGGGAACCCAGAGGGTAAGTAGCACAAAAACTAACAATTTCCTTATTACATTTGGTGCCTGCCACCGCTAATGGATACGGCACAGGCCACACAAGGTAAGCGTTAAACCCTTAATAACCCAATATTACATCGGGTAGTGGGGGTTAAACTCTTTTTTTGGCCATTGGTAAAGTTTCTTACATCTTCCCCAATGTTTTTTCAAAACAAAATAAATACCATGGCCATGGAATTAAAAGGCATTGTTGTTGCAGTTTTGCTTTTTGGGGTGTATTTTACATATAAATTCTTGTTTGTTTTTTAAGGTATGCAATGAGACTGAAAAATTTCACAGGCTCAGCTGCCACTGATGGAGAGAAGAAGTTAGCGGTTTTATGGTGAGTCCACAGAGACAATGTCAAAGCAGCTAAAATCCACCAAAAGACTTTAAAACTGCAGCAGTACTTAAGCAGCTTACACAAGATCATTATTCTTGTTTTCCATTAAACTATTAAAGGATAACTAATAGCCTCTTTTAGCAGCTGACTAAACATTTATTCTTCACATTTATATTGTTATCAAGATGGCACTTTAATGCCTTCCATTTTATTTCATTTACTTGTGTCTTTCATTCGTATCTTTAGAAACAACTAATGGAAATGTATTTTTTAATCGTTTATACGTGTGTTTTTTCAGTATCGTTTCCTATAGAACCTGAAATTAATGCAGCCCTTTTGCTTATTGCTACAGTTACCGATGCTTGTCTCTTCTCTACCTGAGAATGTTTAAACTAAAGAAGGACCATGCTATGAAGTACTCCAGATCCCTAATGGAATATTTTAAGGTGATGTAAAGTTTGAATACTTATGTAATTATAATAATAAACATTATGCAATCCTGTTTTGCATATCTGCGAAAAAGGACTTCAGTTGTTTAAAAAAAACCTTTACACTATAATACTTAATGTAATCTAACTTTGCTAGATATGAAGGATACAAGTAACTGCCAATATAAATGAAGCTCTTGCGTAAATGAGAGCTCCAATGAAAATTGCAAGCAGGTGCTTCTACACAGCAGGGCTCCTGAGTTAATTTAGCAATTAAAATTTTATCTTGCTGGATTTGTTATAAAAATGCTGAAAAGACCCCTCTGTACAAAATGTTGGCAGTGATGGCTAAAATGAACTTGGCATAGAATATGAGCGTCATCAATAGAAAAAACTGTGCAAGAAGATGTGCATACACGGCAAACCAGACATCTTAATAAAACTTGTCATGCCCAGTCTGTGGTGCTACAGGCGTCACGCATGCAGCCAATTAGCCTAAAAATGGCAAATGTAATTGGGCATATTTAATCCTGTTCCACCTTTGCTACATCTTAATTTGCATAAACCTGGCCCACCAGCTACAAGCATGTTCTGCAGTCAGCTGATAAAAAAAACTTGGACCTGAGAAAGTGTATTACTGTGCATAATTGAATCTTGTGTAGCCAAACAAAGTGGAACTGGAGATTTTGTGTTTGATGTGTGTGAAGTTAAAAGTACATTTTTATACCATCATTTTCCTGAAATACATGATCCAACTTAAAATATTGTAAAAATCCACAGGGCAAGATTGTAGGTATTTCTATTGCTTCCTGCATTATATTGTGTTCAGTGTATGTATACTAATAAATGAACCAAGTCAAAAACTGCCTGACCGTAAACAATTGTTTTTTTAATAGTAACAGGAAAATAACACAGGAAACATAAATTCCTACTTTTAAATTTGTTGCCTATTTAACTTAACTTCTTAGATTCCAATTTGTAAATTATTAGGTCTAAATTAAATTTGCACCTACTTACTGAAATAACTCAGGAACAGTGCCAGTGTAGAATAATTTTCCAAATATTTTATTCCCTTTATTTTGTCAGCCATTTAAAATAAAAATAAACTAGTTTTAAGATGGCCACACATAGTTTGACTGGCTTGCAGTAGATCAATGCTTTCTGATCAAAAATCAATCATGGCGTACCAATCAATGTACCAATTTGTACCATCAATCTTGGGCAGATTTCAATTAGAAATTTGCTCAGTATGACGAACTGCAATTAACCTGATGAGAGTAGCTCAGGAGGAGCTTAACCCAGCGATGCTTTTATCGCTGGATGTGGAGAAGGCCTTCGACAAAGTTGACTGGAGCTATCTCAGAAAAGTGCTAGAGGCTTTTGGTTTTCTGGAAGCTTTTACACGCGCAATTTTCAATCTGTACCAGTCCCCCAAAGCAACAGTTCGCAACAGTTCGCAAAATGGGCTTCCCCTCGCGACCAATCTGCATCTCTAAAGGAACGCGGCAAGGGTGCCCTCTTTTCCCCCTGCTGTTCGCCCTGTCTATAGAACCCTTAGCAACAAACATTAGGAACAACCAGCATATTCGAGGAATAAGGGCCGGAATTATATAGAATAAGGGCCGGAATTATTATAGAAACCAAAATTTCATTATTTGCAGATGATACCCTACTGTACTTAACACACCCTCAACTATCGCTGCCTTCAACTTTTCAAACATTAGAACAATTTAATAAAATCTCGGGATTTAAAATAAACCAATCAAAAACGATAGCTTATAGCATAGGTCTACCCCCAGACATACAAAAGAACTTGAGCTTGCAATTTCACTTCAAATTGGCGAAGGACTCTTTCAAATATCTGGGAACCCACCTTAGCAGCAATAAACAAACCCTTCACGCGCATAAATACCCCAAAATGGTAACACATCTCACTGGACTCCTCAAACAATGGTCAAAATACCCGATCTCACTAGCAGGCAGGATAAACGCTGTTAAAATGACACTTCTACCAAAGATCCTATACCTGTTCAGAGCCCTACCCGTAAGGCTAAATAAGAAGGATCTAGCTGGACTCCAGAGAGAAATAAATGCATTTATATGGAGGAATAAAAGGCCATGAGTAAAGGAAGTCTACCTAGCAAGGAACAAGGACAAAGGCGGGTTTGCGCTCCCACTGCTGCACATGTACTACACAGCCGCCAGATTAGCGCAATTGTATCAATGGTTGCAGGTACCTGGGGTTGCTAAATGGGTGGACCTGGAGAATCTTATCCTGGCCCCATATAACACTAAGTCACTACTTTGGATCCCACCTCACGATCGGGTACTAGGCATCTCACCTGGCAACTACATTATTAAGGACACCTTACATGTCTGGGATCAATGCAACAAAAGACACCATTTCATCCATTCCCCCTCAATCCATATGCCCCTGTTCTTTACTCCCTACTTTGGAGGTATTAACATGATTATAAATGAGACAGACTGGCAAAAATTAGGGATCAATAGAGTATCAGATGTGATGGACTCTGGGGACTCTCCACTGCATTGGGATCAGGCCCAAACTAAATGGAAATTACCAAGCCATCTCTGGTTTTCATATACGAGAATAGCATCCGACGCTAAAAGGACCTCGCTAAAATGTTCATCCACAAAACCCTCGGCTTTCGAGATGCTCTGTATATATAAACAGTTGACCGGGGGAGTGATAACTTTTATGTACAAACAGCTTTTCCATGACACCCAACCTATAAAATCTAAAGCAGTTTTGGTGTGGGAGTCTCAGCTGCAGCGATCCCTAGAGGAGCGCCAGTGGCTAGCTATATATCGGGCCTCATCCCAGTGTACGGCGAACATTATAATTAAAGAGAAATCCTATAAAATTCTATATAATTGGTACGTCACCCCAGTCTTCTTGAACAAAGTGGACCCAGCCACCAGAACCACTTACAGGAGAGTCAGTCCTTGCTCCTCCATTACGTATGCCCTATGTATGCCCAGTGAGGGCTAAGAGGAGGCATGAAACTTACGTGCCCACGCCTACGCACTTGTGACATCTCTCCAGATTGCTCCAGTCTCCTTATGGTCCGGCCGCATGTAAGTAATGTCTGACCCATGGTATATGTTAAAAGAAACATTAATTATGCTTGTCGATATGAATAATAATGGGAATGTTTTATAAAGTTATTCAGTCTAAAAGATACCTACCATTCATTTAAATGCGGTTTCTCTCTAATTGTGATGTCACATCATTTAATTTCTAATATATAACAGTCATTTCTTTCTTTCCTCACATTTATTTTAAATACAGAACTCATCAAAATCTTCACAAGCACCATCACCATGGGGAGGCAATGGAAAGTAAGTATTATGAATTCTAGATAATGCTTTTTAACATGGTTGACCATAATGTTAAATTCTGTACTGGCTTTTTAAATATGAAGGTCAGTCTTCATGCACAATAGATAAAAAGTAAAATTCAGGATTCTGCTAACAAATGACTGAAAAGTTAATGCAGGTTCCTTCAGAATTCTTCAACAATTTGGTCCTTAAACTAAATTATAGTCATAAAAGTATCGTTAAATGGAAAGCAAGTACTAAGTCATTTCAGAAAGTCAAAGAAAAGTTAACCTCTGTAGCAGTCATTTTACAGTGATTGGTTTCGTAATGAAAGACCAATGAATAATTCATTGATACAGGACCACTGTTGTTTAACAAAAGTGCAATCAGTTGTGGAAAAGGGAATATAATTAGTCAGACAATTATCTAAGGTATTAATCTCTTTTAATGCTTATCTATCCATACCTAAAAAATGTGTAAAATTACAAGAGGGTAATTGCACCATGGTAGAAAATGAAGATATACAGGCCAAACATCATTGCTTTCTTACACCATGGTTACTGTATGTTAAGTGGATCAGAATTTTTACTGTCAAAAATAATGAGTGTTTAAATCATTCTGTGATTCCTAGTTACGACGCTGATTATTATATTAAAAATTCCATTAGCACTGCCTAAACCATAGGTAATCCATATTAGCCTTCTTAATGTCGCCAACTTATCTGATTTTAGGAGAACGAAAATTGCAGTTGTACAACAATAGCCTATAACAGGAACTTCAATGATCTACCTGTTTATTGCATAGCACTAATAGCTAATTACCTTCTGTGCAACAGAAGCTCTGTTTTTTATAATCAAGCGGGGAATGGGTTATCAGGAAATCTGGTCTTACTACCTTTAAGCTTATTAAATATGTTCTCATTTGAGCTTCATAGAGGCAAATGTAAAGATTAATGTCTCTCCCATCATCATAACCCCTTATTTTAGTCAACACAGATGAGATATCTGCAGGCAAAAACTAGGTTACAAAAGGGCCAATATTTGAGAAATTCTACATTTCATTTTACCATTTTGCCATACCTGCTTCTTCTTACAGGTACAAACCCAGATAGTTTTTCATTTAAAGGGCAAGTCCAGCCCTAAAATGAAAACTTACATACAGGTAAATCACCCCCCTAAACGGTAATAGTTTATGACTGAATGTTAATCCCCTATCTGCCTCTTCTGAGCATGCCCAGGCTCAGTACCTGCTCATTACAGGTTTCTAAATTGCTCAGTTTCCATGAGGCATCCAGAAGCATAGAAGCAGAAGATGTTCTTATGAGGGTGGAGTTGTCCTTTAAGGGGATACTGAATTGTTCTATAAATTGCAGAAATCATTTCAAAGTGTTTTGTAAATCTTACCCTGTTCACCATGCATATATCACAAGGCAGAGAATCAGCTCTATGCACAAGAGACATGCATATTACCCTGTTCAATATGCATGGCTCACTGGTCAGGTGATCAACTCTAATACTCAGGTGCACAAGAGACATTCATCTTAACATGTACAATATGCCTATATCACAAGCCAGAGAATCAGCTCTATCACTCAGCTCTATGCACAATGAATAGCTCACAGGTCAGGGAATCGACTCTAATATTCAGGTCTATGCCCAAGGGATATGCATCGTACCCTCTTCAATAATCCTCGAAAATACGTTCAGAAACTACTTTTCAAGTTTCTGTTCATTTTTTTAAGGGTTATCGAATGTTCGAGGTTATTTTCTAGGGTTCCCGAAAATTGGTAACACTCGAAAATGCGTTCTGAAGTCCAGAAATCCGAACGGTCAGGATTTCAAATCCAGGTCCAAGTCGGACCCAGATATCATCTCTGCTAACAAGGTTTTTGTACAGTATGGTTACTACATTGTGATTAAAGTAGGCTGGCCATGGTTATAAGAGTTTGACTGGGTAATTGATTCTATCATCTTCTCTTTAATACCCAGCACTCCACTATTTCCACGAGTGCCCATTTTGGTTGTTCAACATTATTCCTGATTCCTTTATTATTTTACTCACTTCGCTAAGAATGTAATGAAAGCTGTGTTTTGCATCTGGTTCATATCAAATAACAGAGACTTTTCAGCTTCAGGAAGCAAAAATTAGCACATGTTCCCTTTAGGGAAAAATATTATCAAAAATAATTTGGAGGCAGTTGAGAAAACTGATTCCCGCAGTCTGTGTGCATATGAAAGCACCACTTAATACCCTGAAGTTTGCTCGCATCAGGTGATTGCTAATTAGAGTGTCTAGAATTAAATGTACCTTTGCAATCAGAATTAATTTAATGCCAAATATCTGCTTGCGAAAGTATAGATCCATAAGTAATTGTCAACATTTACCACTCCATTTCTGAATAAACTGTATAGAAACAACTGTAATTCTTCCTAGCCGTCTGTAGATAATAACAACTCCTAGGGTATGCATCTGAATTGCATTTGTAGGAAATTGCCATTGAAGTCTCCCCCAAAATGCATTAAATAATAACTTTGCATTGTCTGTTGATATTGTTCACTCTACCAATAACACTGAAAGAATCTTGCGTCAGGTAGAAATGTGTTAGAACAGTGAGATACAGACTGTAGCCTTTCCTTCTTTCTTTCAACAAAGAAAAGGCAAATAATTAAATAAAATAAAATCCCCTAAAGGAAAATATTTAATTTTTCATTTCACCTTTAGGACTGAAATAAAATAATAAAAAAGGGGGAATTTAAATTATCATTCTGTCATTCATGTTCACAGGGGAAAGAATACAAATCTGCAGACTTGTTTTAGCTCGACTTGAGTGGCAGGGTTTGATGAAATTGGAAAGAATCTGTTCAAGTTTTGCTGTTCTGCTTTGCAGTTTGCTTGCTCCAAGGATAAGGATAGAGTCTTCAGCTAAATTACAAACATTCCCATTGTACATTAAGAACATTGCTTTTTTAATAGTAGGCATGACAACTTGACATTTTGGATCCATCTTATTTTATTGTGTTAATAGCCTGTAAGCAAAATTATGACATTATTATTATTTTCCTTATCTATTGTACTTTAGTTAGAGAGAAAATCAAATAGCAGAATTTCATTGGTTACCTGTGATCTTTTCTGCCTAAATTCCCTTAGTTGCTATAGCCGCTGATTACAGCATCCTCTAAATGTTGTGAAAGAGCTTTCTTGAAAGAGTTCATTAGGGACAATTGTTATTGTAACTAAACTATAATGTTATGGAAAGAAAAACAAGTGATTACAATAATAGTAATAAAGACTAATTCCTCATAAGCTTTCTATACTGGTTCCTCATAAATGCAAAATGATATCAGTGGGACCTGTGAATGTGATTTTTGTTATTTTCTTTTAGATAAAATAATTAAACTTTTACAACTGTTTTTCTTTTAAACATGTCTTGAACCTAGCATTATAATAGATTATGGTTTTCTTTGGTGGCATAATTGGCATTTAACAAATTATTATTTATCATTTTGCTTCCCCAGGAATACAGAGACTCCATCTCCAATATCATTAAGTCCCTCTCCTGTAAGCACTGCTGGAAACAGTACTGGGGCTGGAGTTTCTTCATCAGTAGGCACTGTATCTATCCCACAGCGGATTCATCACATGGCTGCCAGCCACGTTAATATCACCAACAATGTCTTGCGTAGTTATGAACACTGGGACATGGCTGAAAAATATACAAGAGAAAAC
The DNA here is from genome assembly GCA_019447015.1 of Hymenochirus boettgeri. Lineage (NCBI taxonomy): Eukaryota > Metazoa > Chordata > Amphibia > Anura > Pipidae > Hymenochirus > Hymenochirus boettgeri. Next base: position 171,503,198 of record CM033476.1, read on the forward strand.
AAAGGTAAAATAAACTGCAATTGTCACAGGGTTGTTTCAATATTTCTGACACAGAATAATACATGGTCTGTGCACATTGATTTGGGATGTACAATTAAGCTACACAAGTCTCCTTATTTCTAAGGTTGTTATAAAAACCTTTAACTTTCTTGACACTTTTGCTATATATCATTAGTACATACTTATGAAATTTGGCATAAAGTAAATTACCTCTCTACTATATTTGAACAACAGGGAGGGAAGGAATTGTGATCCTTAATCTTTCTCTAATAGAAGCCATTGTGAAGTTCTGTAGTAGGGTTACATCACCAGTGAACCAAACATATACCGTATATACTCGAGTTTAAGTCGATCCAAGTATAAGTCGAGGTACCTATTTTAACCTGAAAAATTTGCAAAAACTGATTGACTCGAGTATAAGCCGAGGGTAGAAATTAGTTGCCCTTTAAATGGACAGCAGAATTCCCATACATGAATATCATACAGTAATAGCCAAATCCAGTACCAATAACCCCCAATTCCTTGGCACTCCAGATGTTTGGAAACTACAACTCCCAGCATGCTTTGTTGCTGGGAGTTTCCGTTTCTAAACATGTGGAGTGACACGGTTCAGTACACTTTTAATTAGGCTTACCATCATTTACAATTCTCCTGAACCCCATATTGTAAAGGGCCCTCTGACCCCATATAGTAAAGGTCCCTCTGACCCCCATATAGTAAAGGGCTCTCTGATCCCAATAGTTAAAAATGTCACCTGAGAGTTGTAGTTTCAAACTGTCATTTGCACTGTACTAGCAGCTGTTTTTTGCCCCAAACTGAGGAGACCCATCAGATTTACAGCATCCAGATGTAGTGACAGTGCTAAGTGAGTATAGCAGCCAGACTACAGGAAGCAGGAACAATTGTAAAGGCAAGAACAGTTCCTATAACTTTCTATGCAGGTTACCACAGCGCCACCTACTGGTTACTATCCACAATTGCAGAATTAGGATCTAAATTAGGACTTGACCCGAGTATAAGTCGAGGTTAGGTTATTAGGCTAACTTTAAAGCCTGAAAAATTTTACTTATACTCGAGTATATACGGTAATCCCTGCCTGAAATAGACTTCTATTTGGATAGTGGATAGTTATTTCAGCTCACGTTTAATCGCAAAAAGTCTGCTGTAGGCAATTAATTCCCTTTTACTTGTATAGCAGTCAATACTAGGTCCTATGATATTAACTACCTATCCTGGGGATTGTTTAATTGAAAAATAAAATATTCCAATTACTGTATATTTATATTTTTGCCTATATTTAGTAATTGGTTAAAATATTTTTATTCTCACCTTATCTCAAGCCAGGGAGAATGTTTTAAAAAGTGTGTGAACCTACTTTTTATTTCAAAGAGTTATTTCTTTGGGTATTTGTTGGAAATGGAGGTTGGTTAATAGAAGAGAAGAATTTGGCTATCCATGTATTGCTGATACCACTAATGATAATGGCTTTTCTTGTATGACAAGTTTAACTTTTTAGCTTAAAATGAAGACATTTGAATTTTTTTTGTTAAAAATATGGGAGGAGAATGAGAGATATGTAAGTGGCTTAATAATTTAGCATTGTACATCTATGTACGGTAAAAAGGATCATGTTATATGCTTAACAAAACCACCATACCCCTCGTTTTGTGCACACTAACGAGGAAGCCTCAGTACATTAGAAGGATTGGATAATAAATATTAGTAAATCAAGTTTATGTGTAATTGGTAGAAATCTGTCTGCAAGCCACTTCCAGTACCTGTTCTAGTTCAGAAGCAAATACATGTGGGATATTGAGTTTAGCTTCAGCAGATGAACCTACTGTTTCTTTGTAAAAATCTTCACCACCTTTTTGATATTAAACAGGATTACCCTACTGTTGCTAACAGTTACTGTACTCATTTACAGGGAGATGTAATTATGTTCACAATGTCTCTATTTTGTCGCATTCCCTTTAACAGTGATGTATTAAAGTGTTTGCAACACCTTTTTTTGTTTTTTTCCGCGACGTGCTTGGGCAAGTGATACATTTAGCAATAATTTTTGCACTAGATTTTAGCGTGAAAATTAATGTCCTTTCAATTGTGGCTTTAAAGTCCCACTAAGGTTCGCAACTTGCTTTATCAATGGTCGCAAAGTAGTTAATACATCATGGGAAAGAGTGCAGGAAAGTAGCGATAGTCAAATGTATTGCACACACACCCTTAGGGAGGCAGGCAACTGCTGCAGGCTTTTACCTTAAAAGAAACTCGTACCAGGGTAATATTGAAAAACTAAAATAGAAAGATATACTTTACAATATTAATAATCAAATGTATAAGAAATAGTGGTACTACATTTTCATGCCCTATTTTGTCCTAACAGGGTGCAACCCTTTACGTGATGCAATAATAAAGCACTTTTAATACTTTCATTTTACCACATGTCTTTTTTCTTGGATCCTTAAGCAAATTAAAGAAAAAGAATTTAGCTTAATCTAAAACTGCATCTTATTAATGACATAATTATAGGCATTATGCACAATTGTTAAGATTTCCATTCAAAGCTAGAAGCATATCCGCAGTAGGGTGTTTTGATGTTAAACTGAAATATTATGAATATAGTAATTAGCACAGTGTGTTATAGTGCTAAACATCTTACTTGGTATTAATTAAAATACATTATTACTGAAAATAGACATCCCAATTTTTATGTTTGAAATTTAGAATGTTTTATTTATTTGTTTATTTTTTTTGCCGGAATAACTTTTTTTTTAAAGGTTTTTTAAAATGGCAGTTTCAAAAGCAATGCAGAAATTGATTCATATGACACTCCTATGGAATAGGCCAGTTCCCAAGTTAAACTCATTCATACCATTTTTCCTCCATTGATTTTGGTTGCCAGGATGTATCCAAATAGCAGCAATGAGATGATAGCAAAACAATGGGAAATGTGTTCATGGCTTTCTTTTTCCATTTTTATCTTTGAAAAATGTAAACACAAACCCATCAGGCACAGGTGTAAAGTGGGACTGTGCTCTACAAATGAGTTAGGGTTAAATAAAAGCATGCTATCCTACCTTTAAAATGGATCACATATCTAACTGCAGTAACCATCCTAACCCTCTGCCAGGAAGTCTATGCACAGAAAACTAACGTGCTGTCAACACTTTTCACCCCTTGACTTCTTGATCTTTTTATAGACATGGAAAAAAAATTTAAATCTGCTTCTGGTAGCTTGCTTAAGTCAAGCATTTAAAAAGGCTAACATTGTGAAAATGCATTAGTGGCCATATTTCTAGTTGGGTGTCAGTACATTATTGTGAGTTTCCAAATACAAATAATGATCGACGTGGAGTATTAGTCTATTTTCGATCATTAACTGTAATATGAGCTGTGATTTTCAAATATTGGATTGTCTGATCGCGATTATCGAATTTCTGATTTCTGCTCTTTGAGTTTCTGGTTTTTTTAGTATGATTGCCCTAGCAGCTGGCCCAGTCACAGCATGCTCTGGCTCTGGAATGAGTCACTGAGGGTATGCTAGTTGTGGGAAAGTTGGGGAGACACTGAAGATGCTTTCCTCCACGCATCAGGGCACAATGCAGGGATCAAAACAGTTTGTAGAAGGTAAGGTAAATGAAGCACATTTAGATATATATATATAAAGATTGTAATCACTATTTTTAGATTACTATCAAACCCTCTGATGGGGGGGGGGGCGATAGTCATCCTAGATTCCAAGTATTATAAGGAAGAAATTCTGAAACAGTTGTCTAACATAGATGTTTATTGTAAAACAGAGGTTCACCCATTGAGTATTATTAAGAATGTTATTAAAAAATGTTTTCTGCATTATGTAAACAATAATGTTATTACCCAATCACTTAAGGAGATGTTAAATGTTGCACATCCAAGGATGCCTGTCCTATATACACTCCCAAAAATTTAAAAAGACCTGATTAAGCCGCCAAGTCGCCCCATTGTATCGGCAGTAGGATCAATTTTTCTCCTGATGGCCCAGATGTTATATCAGGCATTGAGTCCATTGATCTGCAACACTCTTTCATATGTGAGGGATAGCATACATTTTTGGATTTACTGAAAACCATTGAAGTGGGGAAGGATGATACAGTTTTACTGGTCACACTAGATGTAGCCAGTTTGTATACTTCTATTCCACATGTTGAGGGAAAATTGGATATGAAGTGGCTATTAGAACAATGGGGACATTTTTCTGAATCTCAAATTCCTTTTTTTCTAGATGTTCTAGATATACTGCTGTGTCAAATTTACTTCATGTTTGATGGAGAATTAGCCTTCAGCTTATGGACCGCCATGGGGTCTAATGTGGCACCAGCGTTTGCCAATGCATTCAGGGCATTGTTAGAGGATGGGCACATCTATTTGAATTATCTCTACCAGGCCCATTGTACATCAATGACATTTTCATCCTCTGGAGGAGGCCACTGACACCCTGCGGTGGTTTGCACAAATATCTGAATGTTATAGACCCAGATATAACATTTTATTTGAAGTTAGATACTGAGAAAATCCCTTTTCTAGGCATCCTGGTGGTAAAAAATTATGTGTTATCCACTCAGCTTTATCAGAAGCCCACTAATAGAAACTAGTTGTGACTATACAAGAACCAACATCCGCCACATGTGAAGCGGTCAATTCTGACAAGTCAATTTATGAGGGTTCATAGGCTTGTAAGTGACCCTAAGATCAAAGAAATACAATTGACCTATATGTGTAAAAAATTAAAACAAAGAGGTTACCCCAAAAAATTATTGGAATCTGCACAGCAGGGATAGGAAAAGGGGGAAACAGGAAAAGAGAATTTCTTATATTACTGAACATGACAAACCTAGTGGACATGTTATCAATACGATAAAGAAACATTGGCAGATCTTGAACAACTCCTATAATAAGAGTTTTTTTTTCAAATCCTCCAATATTCTCCTATCGTAAAGGTAGGTCAATAGGTACAATGATAATGTCTTCTATGTTTCAGACTAAGACTAAAAATGAAAGCTGGGTGGGTATATACCCATGTATGGACTGCACACACTGTAGGTTTGTCATAAAAGGAAAAGCGTTTATACACCCTGGGACTAAGGCAGAGATCAAACTGAAAGCCCATTTTATGTGCAATTCAAAATATTAAAACATTGTCACCCAAAACCCTCAATAGAAACTACAACATGTTCCTATACCTGTGAATACCTCTATTCGGATATATGTCATTGATTCAGCCAAAGAGAGAAAACCTTTCTGTATATATTTTGTTGTAAATTGGTATTGTGGGAGATAATGTCTTTAATTGAATGTAGAACATGTAAAGTATTGTGATCTATACCCATCACCCCTGGAGAATGTAACATAAGGGATGTTGGGTGTATGACATTTAATTCCCCCTTTTTAGAAATGCACAGGTTGGGATGGGAAATAATGTTGATGTATTTTGAAATATCTATGTTACTGGTACATATAACTCACTTCCTGTTGGAATGTTTTAAATTGTGCTAATGAGTAATGTCAATGTATAGATTTTTTTTGTAAAGGGGTAAAAAAAGGGGTACAGTCCCAAAATGTTGCACTGCTACTATTCGGCTGCGGGAAGAACAGCAAAATATTGGAAGTAGCGCATACGTACGCTACTTCCAATTCCGGACCATTTTAGGTAATTTTCAAAAGGTCGAATTCAAGAATCCTCTAACGTCCGAGGATTCTCGAATTCAGACTTTTGAGGATTATCGAACATCTGTAAGTCCCGCGGTCGGAGGTTTGGGGACTTTGCGGTTCAACCTGGGACCCCAAAAGGTCCTTGGAAGGACTATTGTGACCCTGGGAAGGACCTTTTGGGGTTTAAGGGATACTGCAGCTCGAAACTGGGACCCCCTTCTCTGGCCCTGGGAAGGGCCCTTGTGGCTTAAGGGGTCCAGCAGCTTGAACCTGGACCCCCCTCCCCGACACTTTTAATTGCCCTTGTGGCCTTTGGAAGGGCCTTTGTGGCACTGAAAAGTGCCTTTTGGGGCTTAAGAGGTCCTGCAGCTTAAACTGGGACCCCTCCCCGGACCCCCGAACTTCCGCCAGTGGAACATTTGGCCTTTGATAATCCTCAAACTGCTGAATTCAAGAATCCTAGAACATTCAAGGATTCTCAAATTCGGTCGTTCTAGGATTACTGAAAACAGCCCACAGAAAACAGGAAGTTTTTTTGCTCTTCTTCCCGCAGGGACGTGTTCCCTGGACCATTTCCCAGGTCCCAGAGCCATTTATAGTAAGTTACCATTGCTATTTTACCTTATATTTAGGCAGATGTGCGGATTTATTCTCTTATTGACTGATTGGGTTCGCCTGGGCAGAATGGATTTTAGCAGTTCAGCCCATATCTAGTAATTAGTAGGCTTGGTTTAAAAAGTCTTTTATAGTGTTATAGATTCATATTCACTAGAGGTGGACCCGAACCAGGACCCAGTTCCAAAGCAGATTTCATGGATCCTTGGAACTCGGACTTGGCAGATTTCTGACTTTTTCAGATATTCTGAGATGCAGAACTGTTTTCAATAATTGTTGAACGATAGAGAATTTTCGAATTTAAAAATGTAAAAGTTTCGATATTTCTAGAAATTTTTAACTTAAAAATTGTCAGTTTTTGAAATTTCTAGAAATCTTTGTATTTTAAAATAGCTTGACCAGTGACAGAATTATCTTATTACATTTAATTGTTAATACACATTGAGGAAGTTCAAAAGGCTTATCTATTTAGTTTTAGTTTAGTTTTAGTTGTTTATATACTTATATCATTTGTTTTACATACAGCAAAGTCTTCTATGATTTCTTTAAATATTATTCTGAAAATTGCTGCCCTAAAAGCAACAGTCATCTTTAAGAGAGAATCACATTTGGCCATGTTGCACAGCATGACAACAAACAGAATTCCTTTTGTGCTTAACACTTTAAATCTGATCCTTGGTTTTATTTCCTGCCAACAGTAACAGTCAAAAGTTTTTACCAAATACAGTATAACTGTCGTGACAGAGACATTGTACTCTAAGGCAATAAAGTCTGGATGGGTTCCCTTGACATCTCCTTTAGGCATGTTAGGCAATTCACTACTCCTTTGTGACAGGAAAAAAATGAGACTCATAGCTCTTCATGAAGAAAAATGGCTTTGTCTCAAGCAATGTATGTACAGTATAATGCCATATAAAAAATATAACCATGTAAAGGTATACTGTACATAGTCTCTGGTTATATTGTAAATTTCAACTAAACAGATATTATAAAAATATGTAAAGATGATCTTTATTTTATATTGTTATGTCCTTTTACTGCTAGTGTATTTATAAAGTTAAGCAACAAAGATGTACCCATGGGTTTACCTTAGAACATATAACCAAAATTGCAGTTCCCTGTCTCCTCCTGCCCAGCCCTTCCCTTCTGGGTTGGAAATATTGTAATTTGGGCAGTGGGTGTAGAGAGGTATGCAGTGGGTGCAGTGAGGTGTACAGTGGGTGCAGAAAGGTGTACAGTGGGTGTAGAGAGGTGTACAGTGGGTGCAGTGAGGTGTACAATGAGTGTAGAGAGGTGTATAGGGGGTGTAGAGAGGTGTACAGTGGGTGCAGTTAGGTGTACAGTGGGTACAGAGAGGTGTACAGTGGGTATAGAGAGGCGTACAGTGGGTGTAGAGAGGTGTACAGTGGGCGTAAAGAGGTATATATTTTGTGTAGAGAGGTGTACAGTGGGTGCAGGAAGGTGTACAGTAGATGCAGAGAGGTATACAGACATCTCTTTTTTTTAATTTAATTGATTTTCATTTCAAAAGTCAGGTAAACGTAGAGAATAAGTGAATTTAGAAAAAATGTCTTAAAGGACGTGTCCACCCATAAACTGAAATTTTAGATATAGGTGCAGGACTCCCGCAAACCCATTTACATTTTACTTACCTTGCCCAAAGGTGCAGCTAACCAAACTTACAAGAACTGGCTCCTTGTCACCTGGGTACTGCCTCCTGCTGCTGTTGCGAAGTCGTTTTGAGCACAAGCAGCAGCAGTGAGATTTTTCCTGGTTGCAGCTGCCAGGTAATTGGGCATATCATCATTACTGCGCCTTTGACTGACAGCCGCAACCAGGAAGCAGTGTGGGGAATCACGCCAGAGCATTGTGGGACTGGGTCTTTTAAGTATGGTTAGCTGCATCTTTAAGGAAGGTAAGTAAAACACAACAGGGGTTTGGGGGGGGTCTTGCACTTTTCCCTAAAAAAAAAATCTGATCTGGATTAAACGGCGCAAAATGCAGCGAAAGCCGGATAAAAACATAAAAATGTTACCTTTCACATCTTTATAAATAGCGTTGCATTAAATGGTTAAGATAGCGCTGAAATGTCATCTTTTTTTAATAAGCTTCCTAGTCAAAGCTCCATGCACAGATGTCGATAGCTCATTGAGTGGCAGAAAGCACAAAATTATGAATTTGGCTCTAAAAAATAAAACAATTACCTGGCCCTTGGTAATTCTTAACTTATTTAAAGAATGGAGGCATACACTACCATATACACTTGGTTAGCAATATTTTGACTCCAAAAAAGTGGGCACCGCCCCTGGATAAATGATCCCGTATGTCTTTTACATAGTATATGTATGTAAGTACATATAGCAATCCAGACATGATACCACCTCTGGCCAACCTACCTTAAAAGTTAGGCAAGGATTTAACCAACTTGTATTTCAGGAGAATGTGTTAGGTACACATTATTATTATTATTATTATTATTATTATTATTCATGTCCCTTCAAGATGGAACATAATAGAAAGTTTAGTTCTCATTTAAATTATGTCCATACTAAAAAATTAAGCTACAGAATGTATAATACAAAATAATCTTTTTAATTTAAAGTATTCAAAACAGTTATTGGGCTCAGTAAAAAATCCTGTACAAATATTCATTAGCAGATATTTTTCTGATACACACACCTATTACTTTTGAGTGGTTATGAAAAATTATTTAAAGGGTGTGAATATAGTTTGTAAATGTTCGTTTCAGGATGTCAGACAAAATATGACAACTTAAGTAGTGACAATACAAATATATTAATTATCCCAATATCTTTAAAGGGCCACTAACTGAAAATAAGGACTTGCCTTTATCCTTTTCTATATTTTTAGTGCTGTCAGAAACTTTTTTGCTCTCAGACAGTGCTCCCTTTTACTAGATCTCCTCATGCCCTGTTCAGCTCACTTCTATTTAGTATGCATGTCTCCTCTCTATGTATCCACCCCCTCCCAAACCTGAGGCACAGCTAGAGTGTGGAGCATGTGCAGTGGAGATGATCTGTGCTTCCCTACACCCAATTGCATTCACCCAGTGATTGTGTGTTATAGTAAAAGTGAAAGTAAAACTGCTTTGTTATGGGAAGGTAAGCAGCACAGGAAGATGTAATCACTGCTTGAATCAAGTAAGATTTTATTTTAGCTGTAGGTGTATGAATGTGTGTGTGTGGTGGAGGGGGCAGGACTTTATAATGGATTTCTTTAGATACAGTGCTACATTGGGAGTTAAAGGGCATCTATACTAAAAAAATAGGTTATTTTAAATTGACCATAACTGGAAATTAGATTTCTTACCAACCACCACTGTATATTTTTTGTTGATCTGCCCCCTATTTCTTTAGATATGCAATTTAAAACTTCTTATATTTCAGCTGTCAAATCAAGTTCCTTGCTTTCAAAAACTATTCTTCTGTGAGTAGTTTTATTGTGGCTGGAATGGTGACAGAGTTTTGACAGTTGGGATGCTGTATGCTGTGTTCAGGCTTGACAGTTGGTTTGGGGGGGGAAAGTCAGGTCAGATGGAAGTGGGAGTGATTAAAAGAGGGAGGGGGGATACTGCCCCTAAAAAAATGTGTGCTGGATTTAAAGCATGCACCAACACATGCTACTTACATGTATTCAATTATAGATTAAGATGAGGCAAAGTAATTTTTTCAGTATAGTGTTCCTTTAAGCAACACAGACAATAGCTAATGGCAGGATTGGGTGTTATCTGCACAGAAATAGCACAGAGCAACAGATAATGCTTATTCCTTTTCCTGATATTAATGCTGAATCAATTAGCCATACAGTACAGTGATACAGAAATAAGCTTTACTTTTATAGTTTCTACATGTAGTGTGCCAGGGAGAGGGGCTGGGTGATTGACAGTTCTTTACTGACCAGCTGTGCCCGCCCTCTTTATAAAGTAAAACTCCCAGAGGTACAAAACAAGGGATAAGAAGGTCAGAGAAGGAAAAAATAACAGATTTAAGATTGGTGGTAATTAACCCTAATTAATGTGTGATTAGTTTAAAAAGGATTTGCCCCAGTTTACACGCCCTTTAATATGTCTTATAATATTACGCTAAGATTTGTTAAGAACTTCACAAAAACGCAGTTTTTGCATTATATCCAAAAATTCTAATAACTTTATGCAGGAAGGTAAGCTACTGCTTGTGTCATTTGTTCTCGTACTAGCAAAAATAATACAGACTTGTCCTCTCTCTAGCTCCATACTTAGCAAAGCCGGCCACAACCATTATTTTCTAGTTGCCAAATCCTTCTCACCACTTTCAAGACCTGTGGCTCCTTTTAATTATATGGGTAGAAAGTACTGGGTCCATTTTGGTTTTGAAACTGAATTAGATAAGGTGTTTTTTTTTATAATTAGCTTCTCCCAAAAAATAAAAGGTAAGATATAGAAACACAAGGACACTTGGCTGCTGTTATTTCATTGTTTCCTTCCTTTGATGACAACTTTAATGTACTCTTTAAAGTCGTAATTTCTTTTTTATTTAAAAAATAAATCTAGTAGTCTGCTTCAGTGCAGCCATATGGTGTTAAACCTAGAGTCCCTATTGTTAGCTGTTTATCTCCAGTTAGATAAAGATCAGCCACTTGCTATATGTTGGTACAATTCTGTTCACAGGGTGGATACATGTTGGACTCTTTCAGCAGCATCTGTTTAACACACATTACTGTGCTGCAACTGGAGCCCTATGATAAATATTGCTTTCGCTTCACCTTGAAGTAGAGTAGTACTGTATTTATTACACTTATCAACATAGAACATTAGTAAGCATCACTTCATTAAACAAAAATTTCCTGATTTATACTTCCTGCAGAAAGTTAGTGAATATACCTGCCTTTGGATAGCCAGAGGATAACAGCGCTACTCTTACTTAAATTGTACATATTATAGCTAATCTCATTTGGACCATTTATTTAAACTACAATATTGATTTGTCTGATGGAAGCTATTCAACTTAGTGCATTTACATGTAATCCAACATTATTTAAATTGCAAAATCTATAAATGAAACCTGGGAATACAAGCACATAATTGCCTTAGAGGGAAACTAGACAGAACAAGGAAGTAGTTGTTCTTAGGCATAACATGCTGATTTCAAGAAATTTAACTCAGTATCACCTGTTTTTACCCTTTTTCACCATTATAAATTCATGCTGTGCAATAGAGAGAAAAAAACTGTCAGGAACCTATTGAAATTCCGAAAATCCGATTAAAATCCAACTGAAGCAGAGTTTGAAAATTATTTTAAACCACGATTAACTCATTTTCTACTGTAATTTTCAATAAGTTCTGAGTTTTGAAATTCAAAAAAATTCTTCTGCAAAAATTGTGGAGACAAACGGGGAGATCCAATACTGGACGCCGCGTTACTTACCTTAGCCCGATCCCATGATACAATAACTGACGTAAATTACATTACGCCAATTATTGCATCGCGGGATCGGGCTAAGGTAAGGAGCGCGACCTTAATGCTCCCCAACCTCTACCGTTAAGTTTCGCTCTACGAGGTAGTGCAAAACTTAACGGTAGGGGTTTAGGATCGTTAGCACAGCACTATTTTCAAAAACATTTGGAAATGGCGCTGTGCTCTAAAATCCGTCTAAAACCCACGTTCACCCGAATTTTTGGGGGGTTTACGTGGGTTTTAGACAGAAATGGGCTATATTGTATCTCCCCCAAAATGTATAAAAACATGGGTAGGCATTTATTAACAACAAAAGGCAAGGATATTTTTTTTAGAATGAGTTTGAGAATTACCTATTGCTCTTACAGTTGAGTAGATGGGGTAGGAAGTTGGGTCACCAGATTCCCGGTCATAAAGTGACTTTTGGCCACCAGGCTCCAAGCCATAAAGAAAAAAATGTGAGTGCATCATTGGTTTTGGCACACCTGTCTTCCAAACTCTCTGCATAGTTGAGTTGTTATAGGGCATGCTGAACCTTCAACTTCACCAAATGTTTGGTATCCTGGTTTAAGAAATACACGTCACATAATAAGTTGCTCTTAATAAATGCAGCGTGTCTCTTCTCTGATTCTTACATTTTAGAATACAAGGTCAGATTTTTCTGATCTGCATGTAAAAAAAACCCTGCACTGCCAAAATAGAGTTGATGTTTTATATACTTTCTTTAAATAATAATAAAATAGAAAGATTTGCTTTACTCGTTCCCTTTGTTGCATTTAGAACAAAGGTGTTTTGATTGTATTTAGTAAAATAAGAAAAATGACATTAATAGTCTGGTTTATATTTTACAGAGTTCTTTCAAGACCTTGACGCAACAATGGAGCCATTAACGCAACACAGCTCTATGACCTTCCTGGTCCGATATGTTCGACAAGGACTACATTGGTTGCGCATCGAATCCCACTTGTTGTAGTGCGCTTTACTCCCATACCTTTCCCTTCCTTCTACCTCTGCCAGCAAATAGACGATTACTGGTGGAAATCCACTCATCTCCTTGACTTCAATTTTAATATTTTGTCTGCTGGAAGTGGATTATTTGTCAATGAAATGGCAGCTTTCAAGTAGCATTAGCTAAATCAAATGGCCATCTCCACTCCGTTCAATATGCCTTGCATTTTTTGGATCTTTCCATTCCTATGTGCTTTATGAAACAGTGTTTTTTTTAACAGATGTTGTTTTAGTCTTCACTGCCTTTAATTAAGAACAAGATGCACTTTGTGAAGATTTGGAACAAAACGTTATTTTAAGAGTGTTTTGTGAAAACACTTTAATTGCGGTACTTATATCAGATATTGTACTATTAGGGATGTTTTTATTGTCCAGTGCAATGAACCTAAAATATTCATTAGTTGTAGCATCTGTAATGTGTAAAACATTAGTATATTTACAAAGAAAGCTTAAAAGGGATAGCGAAGGTAAATACTTTTGGGGATTGCGATTTTCATTGACCACCAGATACTGTAGGTGTACAGTAGGACCTGTTCTGTTCTTCAAAGGGAAATGTATTAAGGTTGCCTATCTTACCAATAATCCATTAGTTTAAGATATGATGGTGATACCAGAGGAACTAGGAATAACTTGTTGAATGTTATGTAATGCATTTGCTGTCAAATTTACCATTAGTATTTGTTGCTATTCTAACAACCAGAGGACAGATAGAAACAATGTGAAAATACAGAAAATGATCTAAAAAAATGCAACTGGTAACAGGGATATGCCTTTTACCGAGATTTCTGCAGTTATAATCGTATTTTATATATTAGGCTTTGGACAATGTTCTGCTCACTCAAAGTTAAAGTGTTAAGCTAAAAAAGATGTTGTCAATACATATAGTAGGCATTGTGTTTTGAATAATTTATCAAAGGGTATAGAGAAAATAACTTACTCAATTTGCCATTCAGTAAAAATGCTAGGGAACCTAGAATTTCACAAAATGTTTATAATATAGTACAGAACCGCTCCTGTTGCTTTAAGTTGTTTACCAGTTTCAGTTTACTCTTATTGGTTAAAGCAGATAAGAGGGATGTGCTGTTATGTGGATTATGTTTTTACTGAATGTGTGTGCGTGTGTATATACTGTACACATATACAGTAAAGTACTTATACACTATTCAGTAGACTACGTAGATATACAGTATCTGGCCTTTTGAAATGCTTTTGTGTTCCTTCTGTGCCAGGCTGACGGCTTTTTGTTGATAGAACATTCCTGAATTTTCTTATATGCCAAGAGGAGTTCATTGCCCTTCCTTTAAATATAATCTCTAGCTGGTAAAGCAAATGGCAGTGTCTATCCAAACTACCAGTGCTATATATATCCCAATGAGCAAAACAGAGAACAGAACCAATAGATCTCCCAATTCTTAAATGGCTAACTTTTTCATAAAGTATTATAAAGTATTATACTGCTTTACAGAAATTTCTACCACCATGAAAGCGTATTCTATTAACCCCCTTCTGCCTGAACTGTACAGGTTTTACAATTTCTTATGTCTTGGGTATACTTCCATTGAGGTATAGCTTTATAGTTCGAATTGAACTTTTGTTTATTATGAATTATTGTATGGATTAGTTGGTACATACTCTTTTCCATAACACTATTGACAGAAATTTCAGTTTTAGTTCTTCCTCTGAAATAGCCACAAATAATCCAAACAATATTTTAACTGAAATGTTATAATAATATATTTCTAATTGTACCTCATTATGTGATGTTAAAACCAAGCTCGCGTCTTTCACCCAATCAGACAACATTCAGTTTTTAATGGTGTACAAACTGTATAACACGTAGTAAATGTCACATTAGAAAATTGCAGGGACATTATGGATTTAAGAAACGAAATGGTATTCAGACCTTTTTTTCAAAAAATGTATTTCTTCCATTCATCAATTTGCTATCACAGGGCACACATTGCCATTTTCTCATTACAGAAATAAAAACCCAAGCTGCTGAGTGTTTGTAGATATATTTTGCTTGTGGTTTATTGCATATCTTGATTTCTCAGGAGCTGCTAGGTTTTTTAAATAACAGACAAACAAATATGTGAAGACATAATCATTTTTTTTAAACTCCACAGAGCCTTAACTGTCTCTAAGGGACAACATTTACCCTTTATGCCAACCTTGGCCACTTTGGATAGGATAGTAATGTGAACTTGTGATGACATGGTTAATATTTGAAAGCCTTTTAATGTAACTCAAGAGATGTAGGTGTCATAGTATGACATAACATCACAAAATGACAGAGAATTATACTCTAAATTAACATATGAAATGAAAAATAAATAAACAATACATAACTGAGTTTAATATAGTCTACTCAAAACTTATAACCAATCCTCAAGTTAGGTATGTTTAAGGAATGACCAATAGGCCCCTTTATTTTATCTATGTGGGACTAATTTAAAAGAATATTAAATACGATTCAGTATTGTTTTCTAAATATATAGAAACATAGCTTAAACGTAATGAGATGATTAAGGTTTGTAAACTTTAATTTAATTCATTTTGTTTCTGTTGATCTGTTATTGAGTGATTATGGTAGTAAGTGTTTATCAGAAATTATAACAGACATACAGGGAGATTCAATAAAAGTTTTTTTTGGTGCTAATTTTGCCCCAACCAATCAGATATTATTTAACATTTGAAAGCTAACCTCTGATTGGTTGGGGCAAAATTAGCACCATTTTAAATGATAAGAACTTTTATTGAATAACCCTGACATTTTCGTTTTATAAAGAAGAAAAAGCAAATGATTACTATTCCATTGTTTCATCCAGTGATAATAATGGGGATAGTTACCTTTAAAATAAGAAAGATGGGAGCAACACAAATGGATTCAACTGTAACTGTTTGCTTAGAGTGGAAGTGATAATGGATTCTCACTATACTGCATTTTTTATTTTGATGTTGTATAGGTGTACTGTATGTTTCTCAGTGATGGTTATTTTAGACAAAGGAAACTTCTCCTAAAAGTATCTACCAGTAAAGGCATCTTTTGTGTAAGCAAAAAAATTATTTTACTCTAAAAACTCATTAGTAAAAGTGCAAAGTCAAAATATGAACTTGTAAAACTGTGATTTATGATTCTAATTCTCATTGAACTCAAATATATGTTTTTATAGGTGACTGGGCACAGTTCTATTGCATGGGTCATTGACTTCTGTGCCAGGCAATAAAAGGTACAGGATACTCACTCTAATATATTTAGAATTGGTCTAAAAGTTGCCTTTTCTATAATGATTGTTTTTTAATTTAAATATGTTTACTGTCTACATATTTAAATTCCCAAAGATTAAATACAGTTGAAATACAAGATAGGAAAGAAAAGTGGCAGCATGGTGAAATATTTATGAAACAATGGACAGTGCAGCTAACTTTTAATCTTCTTTCTAATTTTTATCAGAACGGCCAAAGTATATTAAAGGTACAAACCTTATTCATTGAATCCGTGGTTCTTAACATGCTGTGTAAATAAATTTCTCTGCTAGGTTACCACAAGTTTAGGGTTGTAAGTTGTGTGCAACTGTAGTGTGAAAACATTTGCAAAGTTGATAGGGACTTAGGACCATATTTATAAAGGTGCAATATTGCTATTTCGTGATACCGTGCCTTTAACGATTGCCAATTTTATGACAGCGATTAAGGTCCTTAAATTATGATCACGGTTGTACAATCATGCAATCTTAATTGTTTGATTGCTTTTATGATAACATTGTGGTAGTCTACTACCGCATGTATTGTACGGCCAAATTCTCGAAAATATATGACCACGCCAGTGCTTTTACCATAACCCCTGGTATTGGAACTTTTCAAATTGGGATAGTAGCTCCAGTTAGTATTGATTAGTGTGTACAAAGCTTTAGACTATCTTAGACTATCAGTAAAAATAAAGTTGTTTTTGATCAAGCATTGAAATGCTAGAAAATGTGATTACAAGCAAATTATTTGCAAGGGGCACTCTTAGGTGAAGTTCAATGTATTTTATTAAATCACATCAAAAATACAACGTTTTGGGGATCGCAATGTCCCCTTCACTGATGGAGGGGGCATTGCGATCCCCGAAACATTGTATTTTTGATGTGATTTAATAAAAGACATTGAACTTCACCTAAGAGTGCCCCTTGCAAATAATTTGCTTGTGCTATAGCTGTGGGTCTGGGGTAGAGGACCTGGCAGGGGAGCACCTTGGAAACTACCGGCTAATAGCCAAAAAGGAGAGGGCCTAGGCCCGAAATCTACATTTGTAGAAAATGTGATTAGATTGAAAAATTTGTCAAAACTATTAGAGAAGACGTTCACTTTTCACAGAAGAGATGAATAAAACTGCCGAGTTCCATTCTGATAGCGCTTAGATTTTTGGATTTTGAAATCCATTGGATCCGCAGATTTTTAAAACTGACAGTTCTAAATCGTAACCAGGTTAGTTTTGAAACAGGGATTCATTACTAGTTTACAGTCGCATTCTATTATAAATTATAACTTATCTTTTTTTTATGTTTTTTTTTTCTATTTAGATTTAAAGGTTTCCAAATTTTAATTCCAATAGCTCTTGTCACGAGTGGTATGAATGATAGACAGGGTAATTTATAGGAGAGGACGCACTGCAACCAAATAACATTTTACATTTTACTTTGGAGATAGGCTGAAAGAGAAAGGCAATTAATAATAGAAACACAGAAGACACAGAAAACAAAGACAAATGTTTGTGTATTCCTCTGTTTCCAGTATACTGGAGGTAACACTAGAGGAAGCAAATACTGATAATACACTAATCTTGAATATATTAAAAGGCAAAGATACATTTTTACCATATTAATTCCTGGGGAACAGTTCTAATTTTGGCCAAATGGTCATTCTGCAAGTGTTCTAATGTGCCATATTACCATAGCGGAACAAAAGCATTAACTATTTATTTTATAGTATCTGGAATTCTTAAAATAGATTAAATCCATTTTCAAGTGGCTACTTTTTCTCCCTTTTTAAAATCTGTTGTAATGCCAGCTTCTATTTGCGTGCCTAGGATATACAGAATTTCTTCATATTTTCCTATATTGAAAGAACCATCCTCCAGTATAGCACCAGTTTTTGCATAAACCGTTTATCAATATTCAATATACGTGTTGTGTTTTACTGTGGTGAGTAGGAAATATAACCTGTCCTTCGTAAAGCAGACTTTATGCATGCCTTAACCCTTCACTGGAAAATCTCATGAGAATGTCTTGTAGAAAAAAAAACAACAAAAAAACATATTCCAGTGAAGCATCCGTTGTGTGATAAACCTTTATTTACTTGAGTGAAAATGATTTTTGATACATACAAATTCAATATTTTATATGTAGGGGATTTTAGTGGAAATGGGGGACAATGTAACCAAAATGTTTAATATGCCTCTATGTTTGAGGCCTTGTAAAGTCTGTTAATTTGGAACTTCTGAAAAATCAAAGCTGACACTCTTTCCGTTAATTTTGCACAGTAGAACAGTGATTAACAACATTACTTTATTTCCCAAGAGTTTCTAAAGCAGCAAATTGGTTTTTATGTTCACTGTTTTCAGGCGATTTTTTCTGGCTGTAGGAATAATTTTCAGAAAACTGCCAACATCTGGATTGCTCTGAAACTATAAAAATGTTGCATACAAATAGTCTATGAAGGTAAATTTGACCAAATAGAATCTGCCCCTGTAAAGTTACCTAAACATAGCAATTTCTAGTGGCCAGGTTCACACAAAGAATATACCGTACTAGTAATTTGTTAAAAACTAGTTGTGACATCCTCTTTCATGAATCTTTTAATTGTATTATAAGTTGATTTTAGTAACATGGTTAATGTAGTATATATCAAATGACTTGCAAATGATTCAATCATTAATGTTATAAATAGAAAAGTGTTATCTGTACAGTCACTGAGTATGATTGTAGAGTAGTGTTTAAGAGTTAAACGATTATAAAAGTTGTCCTTGAATCTGTTTCTACCATGGGATAGTCTTTAGTTTACTGTTCTGCATATGCTCATTGTGGTGTCACTAGCAAAGGACCAAGTAAAACACAGAGGGGATGAAAGATACAAGGAAAATGTAAATGGCTGAAATCCTGTCTGCTACAGCCTGTTACATCTTACAACTTTTTCAATCAACAACAATTCAGTTCTGCACAGTATGAAAGGATTACTGTCCTGGATTGATAGGACTTGGGCTTTAACAGCGCTGGTAACTCCATTGCCATATTTTTGATCAGTTTAAGTCATTAAAATATATTTTTGTAAGCAATTAAAAACAATTTAGTATGTTGTGAACTACAATTTGGGGGATATAATATTTTGCTTTCTCTGACTACCTTTTTAACTACATTTTCATACATTTTTCAACTTTTATTACTTTATTCTTCAACTTAAACTTTTCCATTCTAAAGCAACATATAAATGAATTATTACTGTTGGTCATACATTGGTGGCAGCTCACAACGGAATTATTCATTGATCCAGCATGGTGGTTTACAAATGGTGCCGATAGGGGCTGCTACCCATGTACAACTTTCAATCAGAATCAGTCAGACTTTGACTGTTCACTGACCGCTTGTCTTGCAGAATCTTACATGTGTACGAAGCCTAAGGATTCTAAGAATTCTATGTCTTATGTATGATAGTAATTGGCTGTATGTTTTAACCCAAATCTTTCCTTTTAAAAGGAAGATCTGTAAATGAGTGTACAAAGACTAAGCACAATCACACCATCTTCATGTTTATATCGGTGTGTACTTATAGGGAAGGTAAAACTACATCAGTCATATCTTCCATTACTTTTTGATGGATGTGCTGGTTTTATATTAAAAGATTATAGCTGACATTGAACACATGAATTATGCTTCACTGATACGGCTTTGCAACTGCACCTTCAGAGAAGTGATGTGTAGTTTTAAGACTGTATTAAAATCCAGCAAGATGGTATAAGCTGTACCTAAGCCATAATTATCATATCTATTTCTAAAAGTCTCCGATCTTTCTAACAAAAAGATATTACGTGTTTATCAGGGTAATGGATTTTAGGTCTGTAACCTTAGAGTATAAGAATGAGGGTCACCTTGTATCATTTTATCATACTCTTGATTGACACAACAGCCATATATAAACCATTTCTATTTTGTAAACCTTTATATCCATAACTTCGTGCCCAGAGTTTTCTCAAATCACTGCATTTGCATGCCCAATATGAATCGTTGTCATTCCCAAATGGTAAATAATTACAGTGTTATAATGTAGTGTGCATTTTTAGGTACTTCACTAAAATATTCTCTGTTATAGAAGCGTCTTTAGAGACTTTTACCAAGATTATCTATCTATTTGATATTGCAGGGTATTATTGTAATAATACCCTGCATTGCATTTTTAAATAATGCCTTGATAACTTTTAATATTTTTTTAACTTAAAAAAAAACCAATATGTACATTGCTACTAGAATACATAGTGAAAAAATATGGAACAATATCACAATTATAAAATTAGAAATATTTGAACTAGTAGCATCTAAAAATGTAAAGAATATATATTAGTTTTCAGAGACAGATATGAAAAAAAGTGAAGGGGAACTGATCTTTTTCACTTGGATTTCAACATTTTTGATGAATTAACCAAGATTTAATTGTAGTTAAAATTTTGCACTTATTTCTATTTTGATGATTTTTTTTTTATTAAGGAAAAGTTGGGACAAAAATGTCTAAATTGGGAGCAGAACATTTGCTACTTTTTTCTTATGCACTAGACCCCATTTGTACATAACCCTGAACCCTTAAAGTGTTTTCTGCCTTTTTGTGCAGATAGTATTCAATACATTTGCTACAGTATTTATTTTAATTTGGACAGTGTATATTAATAGCGTGTGTGACCATTTGTAGAATCTAATGTTATCAGTTTGATACACCCAAATTACAGTATGCTCACAGAGTTTAAAATATCATACTCATCAGGAACTACACTATTAGCTGAATTTGTGTCTAGTAATCTAGGAACTGCAGTGAAAGTAGCTCACGGGTTACAAGCTTCTACACCTGGGACAGCAATCACTTGTATATATTTCCCAGGCTTAACCAACCCAACAAAGCTTTATAGCCACACCTGTTTAATTCCAACCAGTCTTTGTATCTTAACCTTGGGACTGTCCTCCATACTGTATATATGGAGTCAGGAGATACACCTTACTTGGTGCCCATTCCCTGGCAAAAATATTGCTGTATCATTGCATGCCCCATTCATCTGCTGGTTTTGAGCTGCTCAATATTATTGAGGTCTAAGTTGTTGATCTCAAAGTATTAGATTACAGCATATTTTCTTTTGAAATATTGAATGTTGTGGTCTATGGTAAAACAAGTACAATATATCCAAAGTTCATACCTGTAGAGATCTCATTACTGTATGTGGCATTTCATGGACAGTTCTGGATGGGTGGAAATGCTAGTCATTTGCTATGTTCTATTTCAGTTGTACTTTTCACTGTCAATGCTTGTTGAAACAAGCTACAGTAAAAAAAAGTTTGACCTGGGAGTTGTAACTCATATGGTGTTAAGGCTTCGTGCTACATACACAATTGAACCATATACACATCTTTATTTTAGCATTTGTGGTATGTTAAGAACACAGCTATATTACAAAGTTCTTCTGAGAAAAACAAGCTAAATTGTAAATACTTTTATTATCACTGCCCTGTCACTTAATAGCACGCAGTGGAGTAACAAACTAACAATTAACGTTTGCCAAAGTCTTTGCTTGAAGCAGAATGTCCTGATTGTTGCTTAGTGTTTAAATATAATTACCTGCTAAATATCTGGATGGAAAGCATTTACTTTGCAAACATTCAGTGGAGAATATTCACAGTCTCAATGTAACACGTATTTCAGCGATTAAATACATAAATGCACATACTTTTTTTTTTAAAGGTATAAACTTTTAAATAGCACATCTTCCAGAAAATATACCTGACAACATATTTGGGGGGGGGGATCACCCAATATAAATACTAAAGCAAGCACATTCACAGTGTTCCTATATGAATTCTATATGCATTCCAAAATGTGTTTCCTGTGACACCCAAATGTATATACAGTATTAAGGAACAACAGTATTTTGTGATTCCATAGTCTTTAGAACAGGGTTCCAAGATGTTTGAAAAGTACAGCTCCCAGCATTCCCTGTGTAATAGCACATCTTTAGGACCATCCCTGTTCTAGAGACTATACTTTGTAAGACAAAGTTTTTCTACCACTGATTTGATAATTATCTCCCTACACAATGTGAAAAATACATTTCACTTTAAGATTTGATTGTCTGTCCTTATACTTATCTTATCTTGCATACCAAAAAAATTCAAGACTGTAATCAATAAGTTATTGAAAAGCACTAAGGCTGTATTTACCAGGTATTAACTGGTTAAGTGCTGTATTGTTACCCACCACCCAATAAATACTGTACCTGTAGGCAAGATTTTTTTAATTGCCTTCAACACTGAAATTGGTCCTGATGGTAAATATGTCAACATTACAATCTTCTGCAATTGAAAAATAAATTCAATATTTTTTTGTGTTTAAAAACTTCATGAATTCATAATTCTGATGTTTCTTTTTTGCTTCCGTTAAAGTATTTCAATATGACTTTTTAATCTAATTTGTTTTTCTAGCAGAATCCCAATAAACATTTAGAATTCCGCAAGGTATTCTTGTTTTAAAGAGCATGCTATTATTTGTAAAGTTTTTGTAAGTTAAAATGTTTTGTACAGACCTTAAACGTTATGATGTTGGAGCAAATACAATGTTGTATAGTTCAGATGTTTGGGATCCATTTTTGCTTTAAATGTATAAAAATGTAATCTGCCTCATTCGCCTTGTATTTTGAATGTGTTGCACAGTTTTCCATCTTTCTGTTTACATTTATTCTTATAAAACATGAAGTCTGTGATACCTGTGTAAACACATGAAACAGCTTCGTGCCTCCCACCTGAAACATTTTGGCCTGGATTGCCCCAAATCTACTTCCCCAGATCTACATACTTTGCCCTGAAATAGTTTAGTAATTAATGCAGATCTAGGTGGAATTGGAGAGGGTAAAGGCATTTTGGGTTATGTCTGACTCAGACCTGTCCCATCTGTCAATCTTAAAATTTTGGGAGGTATGCAGGTTTGTTTGGTTCTTTTTACAAGGGATTTGTTTTCCTCTACCATGGCTCCTAAAGAGTCAGCAATATCAGACAAAATGTGATGTTGGCTTTATTAATTGTAAGAGCAAGCTCTTTTCCATTTTTTAAAACATCATGTCTATGTAAAAATGATGTTGATAATGGTGTCAATTCTGGTAAGTCTGCTTCTCTCATAGAGGGAATAATTATGCTGCCAGAACATCAGATTATTTAAAAATGTTCAAATAAATTTTTTATTAAAATTGATGTCTTCTTTACATATAGTCTTTTCTTAAATAAACAATTTTATACCACCTATGTATGGTTGTACATTAACAACAATTGGGTTTAAGTCCCATATGACTGGTAACACTTGCCACTAAGATGGCATCTTCAGAATGTGTTGAGAATCCAACCGTCTACTCACCAATTAAAATTCCTAAAGTAATCTTGCTGAATTCAAATTGTGCATCATATCATCACACATACATTTTACTACGGAAACCATTTTTATTAAAAAAATATATATTAGCTTAGCATTTAAATAGAATAATGTTTCAAGGTACAGCATGAATAATTCTATAAACCCCTGCAGTGTCATAGACTGGAGACATGGCCCTTCTAAATAAAGAAAATATCAATATATCTTCTCTAGAGGGCTACCATGGAGGCCAGGTGCTGCCACCTATTAACTTAGTGAAAGTAATCATCCATTCCCAGCATACCTAAAAATAAATAATTTTTATAGAAAAATGGTCTTTTTTATTGACAAGTACATTATAGAATCTAATATTACTGCCCCTTTATCACTTGATAAGAACTAACCTGTGACACAAAGTACAAATCCTTAAGAAAATCAAATTAATAAACATTGGAGAATCCGAAACCTAAATCTTTTGTACTGACATTTGTGTAAAGTAAATTTTAACAGATTTCTGATTGTCAAGTTAACTTCAAATTGGAAATTATATCTATCTTCTGTGGTGACTGTTTAGATAATAAAAAATCCAAACCTGATTCCCGGTCTTTTTGCAGTCCGTCCTTGATTTTTTGCCCCTTTGTCATATTCAAAGTGTTCCTTTTTCTAGCTACAGTATTTCTGTATTGGTTCTGGCAGTGCTGGAGAAGCCCTAATCCATCTTTTATTAAATTCAGGCATCTTCTTTGTAGCTTCTTCATATCTAGCTGAAGTTTTTCATAAAATGCTGTTCTTTGCTAACCCCCATGTCATTTCTTATTTTTTCCTTCTAGCTTACTCCTGTCATTAAGAATCACTTAGTACTGTGGTAGAAGTAATTTAATCAAATTTAAGTATCATTCATTATACTGTAGGGATGTGGGATTTACCCTGCACTAAAGACCCTCATTCCCAATGAAGCAGGGCTGAAGAAACTTAACAACATACACCTCCAATATTTTAACCAGACTTCCCACCCGGCATATTAAAATGTTAGAAAGGTTTTCATGGTGTAAATTAAAATAATAAATAAATAAAGCACAAAATGGGAACATTGGGAAATGGGAACAAACACTTAACAGTAAACTTGCCCTGGTGGTATCATTAATTCCTCTTTGTTTATAAATTTGGACTTAATTCCAGTTTAGTGGAGCACCGTACAAGGATATTCATGATGGGGGATTTATTGGAAC
Organism: Hymenochirus boettgeri; assembly: GCA_019447015.1. Classification (NCBI taxonomy): domain Eukaryota; kingdom Metazoa; phylum Chordata; class Amphibia; order Anura; family Pipidae; genus Hymenochirus; species Hymenochirus boettgeri. The sequence goes on from CM033476.1 coordinate 171,527,820, forward strand.
ACTTGGGTAACATGCAGTAACATGGCATGTAACAGGAGAAAGAGTCCTTAGGCAGGGCTTGCATACTGAAGTTTCTCAAAGATACTATGTTCAGAATTCTGTAAAAATGGATTGGGGTTCTTAATTGCTGCTCATCTGACATGACCAAGTTAGCCAGAGAGTTGAAGGATGCCTGTAACTGAAAAAAAGTGGAAACCTTTGAGAATTAACATAAAATTATACTTATATGCAAATTAAACACACATGTTAAACAGTATATTTGATTTATTTTGGTTTAAAACTGGGAACTGGCAATTATGAACAACTATTCTGGAGACAGAGAAGCTGTTCCAAGTCTTGCATGCATTTTCCATGAGTCACTCAAGGCAACTAATGTCAGTTCTTGCTGGAACGGAGCAGAGTGTATTTGAAAGCAAGCTTCATCTTTGGAGCAATACTGACAGAGCAAACACAGGAACCACTGTGAGTAGGACCTCATTTTTTTTATTGCAAAGTACCAAGGGAAAAGAGGCATATCGGACAAATAAAAGAGGACTGATTTACCATCCGACAGGTGATACCTGTTTTTAATCTATAAGACTGAAACTTGACACCATCAGAACTATCTTTGTTGCATAAATGCTTACATTTCTTAGTAGTGAAAAATGTAATCAATTTGATTTTGTTATAGATTTATACAAAATTAAAAGACAAATCAAGGTTTGTAAACTATTTGAAAAAACCCTCCTTTATATTAATAAAGACTTTCCACATACCCCCCCCCCCCAGACACACACACACTTTATTCTAAAGTTCACTACTCATAGAGTAGGTCACATAACCACAAAAAGGGTCCCCTTTACCCATATTCCTTTGACGTAAATATCTTTTATCTTATAATGTCCCATACATTATAGAGGGTGCAGAAGTACAATACAGAAGTCAACAAGTGGAGAAAACATGGGTAAACAGTGACACCCATCCAATGTTGACAAGACAGCTAGTCAGGGAGGCCACCAGCAAAATTAAAGGAGCTACTGGATTTCTAGGCAAGTATTGTTTGTTTTTATGTGACAAAAATCAGCTCTATTCTTTATATGTCTGGGTTGTGGGACAGGATAGCAAGACACTGTATCCACACATAGCCAAACATACACACAAACAACTCCTACTGTGCACCAACTCTTGCTAGTATGTGTATACAATTTTTTCATAATTTTGTAGTTGTATGACTGCAATACAGAGAAACTTTTTTTTTTTAAATGTAAATGATTAACATTATGTTAAAAGCAGGTTAATTTAAATAACTCCATGTTGTGGATTCTCTTTCTAAATCAAGGTTTCTTGGAAACTAGATAATTGGATAACTGTAATTCAGAAATGAAAGGTCCAAAAATGCTAAATAATTCTGGAAATGAGTTGTCAGGAATCCTATTTATGGATAGCTACGAATTTCATTTACACCTGGCATCAGGCCAGCGTTACTGACAGTTAAGATTTATTGATTTAATTGCTTTGGGTAACCATGCAATAAAATCATCTCTGGGATAAATCTTCATAGCACTGTACACAGCTCAAGTCATTTTTCAAGTTCTGACGCTATATTCCTACAGGTACCAGGTGCAAAATTTGCTTAATGAAAAAAATGCCTAATTATATGCTGTTATATTCATTTCAAAATCCCAGGTTGGAAATCTCATAAATGCGCACACACAATCCACTGGTTAGCAGGTTGATGAAAAAAGAATTATTATTAGATAAAATGAAACTATATAAAAAAAACACATATTAAGAAGTAAAATGATGAAAAATGTAAGCATGGCTTTTTATTTAAAGACATAAAAACAACCTATAAATAAAACTGTATGAATTAAAACTGAAAGGATTTCCAGTTCCATAATGAAAAGTGCTCAATTATATCGGAATGCCAATTAAACATGTGCAAAAAGGGATTAGCTGCTTTTAATTTATTTATCAATGATATCTGTGTTTTATATTACGTATTACCTTCTTTATCACAGGGAATTGTCTTAAAATTTGAAAAAGGATAACAAATCGAGGGTCGCACTATTTATTAGTGCCCACTATAGACGGGATCCGGTCCGACTCGGACCCGTATCCAAGACTGAACCCCTTGGTTCCGAAATCCGAATGATCTGGATCCATCAGATTTTGGGACTTCAAAGCCTATTTTCTATAATTAGCGAACGTTCGGTAATCCTTGAAAATACGATCGGAAACTCGAAAGTAGTCTCTGATCGTATTTTCGAGGATTATTGAACTTAGGCTATTTTCGATAATCCTTGAAAACAGCCTCGAACATTCGATAATAATTGAAAATTCGTTCCATTTTCGGATCTTTGGGGTTTTCCTGAGATTCGGAAATCCAAAAACGAAATGAAATTGGAGGGTTTCAGCCATCTCTAGTGACCACACATCAGGGGACAGCTGATGTGTGGTCACTAATAAACTGATTGTTCTTTACTTGGTGTGCGTCCCTCAATTTTTTTATCCTTTCTGATATTGACTGTTCCTGTGAGGGTGGAATTTTTGAGGTGTCTGCACCCGGTGGATAAAAGAGTGCACCCAACCTGGTTTGTCTGTGGGCTATTCTTAAAATATGAAACTTATCTTCTTAACTCTGCATGGTATTCCATTGTTTATGCTGTTTATAATAGGCACCATCTGACATGACTGACTAAATTATTCTCTCTCTGCTTATATGGTGATCCTCAGTCTCTAAAGCCCCTTATACTTACAACGTCTTGTTCTGATGACAGCTTTCTTCCAGGTTGCAGCCTGGACAAAAACATACCACAACATAGGTAAAAATAAATGATGACTAGTGAAACTTCAAGTCTAGTTGCTCTTAATGAATATCATATATATATACCATCACCTGCATTAATTAACTTTCATAAAACATAAATAATGCATTACAAGTCTGTCTAATTAAATACATGTTACAATTAGCTCTAAACCTCTGTATAATAATTCAACCACACCAATATAAGTCAGCAATGACACAAACCCGGCACGGAACCCCTCGGTTCTGAAATCTGAAATATCCGTCTGAATCTGGATGGATCCTCAGGATTTCGGGACTTCGGAACAAATTTCTGAAGATTTTTGAATGTATGGAGCTATTTTCGATAGTTTTTGAAAATACTTTCGAACGTTCCAAAGTCTTCGACAATATGACCACATTCGAGTTTCCGATCGTATTTTCAAAAATTTAATTATCAAAAACAGTCTCGAACCTTCGAAAATACGATAGGAAACTTGAAAGTGGGCTCCGATCATATTTGAGGAAAATAGCTCCGTACATTCGAAAATTCATTCTGTTTTCGGATCTTCCCGAGATCCGGGAATCCGAAAACGGAACGAAAATATGTAGTTTCTGCCATCTCCACTAGATACTAGCTGTTAGTTTTAGGCCCCTGGCAAGGCCACAATAAAAGCAAAGATTATTTTAAAATCACTTTATTGGAACATCATCAGTCTCCATCCTTTTAATTAATGGGATTGATGATGTAATGTTGCCTGTGACTACAAGAATGCACATGCACAAAATGCAGCCTGTTCTTACCTTGACCAATAAATACGTGGTTTTATGATGGGACTTTCATATACACCTGTGTATATACCTGGTATATCACCTCTAATGCTGCCTTGGCTCTTTAGGAACAGAGCATCAGGGAGGCTTATTATTAATAGTAGGAGGAAGTAGTTTAGGCTGGAACTTGAACCAGAGAGGCTGGTGGCAGTTCGAAGTATGGAAAGAGAAGAATCAGGCTGATATGGTGCTGGGTACTGGATTTAATAACTGGATACAGACTGGATAGCTGGATACTGGTTAACTGGATACTGAATAGATGAAGACTAGATAACAGTATATTGTACTGGAGAGTTGAATACTGGAAATGTGAACAGCTGGATACTAGGCAAGGAAACAGAGAAGAGGATTCAGGAACTCTAAGTCGCCAATAGAAACGACAAATGGATACTAAAAGAAGGAAAGGAGGCTCTATTTGAATTTTCTTGCCAGCTGGCACAATTGCATGGTGACCTCACGGCATCATGATCACAAGACTTTCTAATCTAGAAGAAGATTGAAAGAAAGTGGTAAATTATGCAATATTCTACTCACAACTAAAACAAGTTAGTCAATGGTTACATTTTCCTTTATGGGGGCATAGTCTGGATGTCTAACTGAGAAGACATGCTCACCAGGGGCTCCCACTCTACCCTCTAATCCCTGGCTTAATGTCAGCCTCGCGTTCTCTTTCCTTGCATCAAACCTGGTTAATATGGGCAGGAGGATAGACCTCAAACCTCCGTCTGGTGCTTAGGGGTCCGGACACCACTCACTCACACTGCAGGAGTTGGGTGAGTACCTCTGCCATGAAAAGAGGAGCGTAGGAGAGGAAAGGGCTGCAATGCTGGAACCCAGCCTAGCAGTTCTTCATCCTCTGGGAAAATTAATCCCTCACCCCTGTGAGCCGCAATCCAAAGGCTGAGGGGCATGCCATGGCCAGTACAACTCCCCGGGAGAACAAAGGCACATGGTGTAAATACTCCAGCCCGTTATAGGCCCCAAGGGGTGACAACCCGACCTCTCCCTCTTCTCTACAGAGACCCCTATCCTCACCCATTGCTGGAACAGCAATGTATCTCCCATGGTCACATCTCAGACCCTCAGACAGGAGAGAACACACAATGGCACATTCAGTCTCAAGACCAAATTTCAAGCCCAAACATCAGGGTATACTGAGGCTTTGCTACATGGGACATATTTCAGAGGCTTTCTATTTAACCTACCCACAAAGTGAGAATTCACACAACTCATCCAACAACTGCAAAACTCTTTCCAGTCTGTGAAGACCTCTGAGCAATGTTAAAAAGAGTTGAAGGTCTGGAGGGGAAACACCAAATCATGGGCCCACAGCTGGACTCAGTGACCCAGGTCCACACTCCAGAGCTATCCATGATTTATACAGAAACTTAAAGGACAGGGAGAATCGTGGGAGATTAAGCAATATAAAATTTTCCGAGTACTCCTGGAAACCACCCAAGACTCTTAATTGTGGAACGCGATATAATCACAATTTAATCCTATACTGGGCCATGCGCGACCACATTGAAATGTTTTGTACACTGTTATATGTACACTGTTCTCTCAGGCCCAAGGGGGCCTCCAAATTTAATGCATATAGGATCGATGCATAGAGAGGGGTAACTCTACGTTTACTAGCACCCTATTGTGGATATTTATACTATTAAAATAAACTTTACATTGCGTAGGGCATCCCATCCCATCCCCAACCGTTCTGTTCCCAGCTCTATGCTAGCCGGAAGCAGCAAAGAAGGGTGGTACCGGCAGACGCATCTGTGATTGGCTAGTCCCAGCATTCTTACTTCATTATCACTCTAAACCAGGAAATGGCACAAATTTTTTTTGCATGGCATTGCACAGTGTGTGCCTGGACAAACTAATAACCAATTAGGGACATATTTATAAACCTACGGTACTGCTTCTTAGCGATACCATGGGTTAGTTACTGTACGATCATGGTCGTAAATATCCTGCTGGGATCGTACATATACGACCGAACGTTCGGTAATTAACAAACGTTCATTAATTACCAAACATTCGGTCGTAGAATACCATGAGGTAGTAAACTACCACAATGGTATCCTATGGGGATCGTAAATCTACGATTTCATTATTGTGGATTTACGATCAGTATCGGTAATTTACAATCATATTGTAAATTTATGATAACGATCGCTAACCGATCGGAATTTTGTTAAACTATTTAACAATTGTTTTACCACGCCTTTATAAATATGCCCCTTAATTTTACTCCTTTTTGATCATGCCACTAATCATGCACACAACTGTCAGTATTTTTTTATTGGAACACTATAAATGGGGTACAGATCTTTGCGTATCCACTTATTCTACCTATCCTTATTATAGCTGTATAAAAATCACTTAATCTTTATCATTAATAAAAAATATCAATGAAAACTGTATGTTTTCTGTTTATCACAGTCTATGTGAGAAATTACTCCTTTTCTCACTTAGACTGTAATAAACAGAACACATACACTATTAATTCTTATTTATTAGTAATGATATACTGCAGATCCATCTTAATAATAACACCAAACAATACAAAAGTAGAACCAAGCACAGTATTTATGACTATTATATGTGGGTTGTTTTGTTGCGTCTGAAAACCTTACAATGGTATTTGAAATAAAAACATGATAATGGCTTAGGCATACCAATGAGCTGACAAATACAGTATGCCTATTTGTGTCCATCTTGTTAAGCTTATTTTTTTTAATGTACTTATACTATGTCCAATGGTAAATGTAAAATCAATTCCCCTAATTAAACGTGAGGCTTTTAAGCCACCATACAATAGAATTCATTCAGAATGGGTACTTATTAAGTAGATGGCATGTATTTTCTCTAATTGCATACTTAGGTTCATTTAATGCACACAAGTGCTTTGTTTTCAAAAAGGACTATTCTTATTTTTTTCATCAAATGGTTTAAATGTTTCATTGATTCTTTCACCTCTATGAAGATAGAGCAATTATGCAGCTCTTATGTACGTTTCTTTGAAAGGCAGGCAGCTTTCAAGAGCAAAATGTTAATATAAAAAAATACTTCAAGGCGTTTAGAGAGGCATTTTTGCGTATTGCGGAAATTATATTCAGTGAAAAGAAATTTGCATAACAAATGTGACAAGTTCCTTACTTAAGAAACTGAAACAGAGAGAAAAATACATAAATTCCTTGGAATTCTCATTATTATTCTGAATGAACACTAATTCTAACTGAAGCTGTGAAACAGGAGAGTTACAAAGCATATTATTACATATTTAATGAATCTTGCGATGCATATTGTTAATGAAGAAATTGTAATGTTACTATAGTTAGAAGTGACTGGAAATCTATCTATTTATTCTTTAATTAACTGGATCACAAACATGGGGGGAAATGTGTGAAATATGGCCCCGGGTTATCAATTTCCATTATGTTTAAAAACAAAAAATACACTACACCTTGACTTACACCTTGACCCTGATCTATTAGTAGAAGACATACGAGTGCATCTCAAACTGCGTTGGGAAAAAGCTATAGACAAAGGGCAAATCTCACACAAATAAAAAATCAAGCAGGAGACATAGATATATGAACAGAGTATAGCGCAACATATTTTTCTTTTTTCCTGGCATTCTTAATGCTATAACATGTAGAAATGCTGGACGTGTCATGTACTGTAAAAAGATACATAAAGTGCAGTCAGTAGAAGTTCCTGATATTAGGAATATTAATAAGTAAATTACTATACACTTTCAGGATGCTTAACATATACCATATACCTCTTTTTCTCTCTGAATTTCATATATTTTCATGATGGGGTAAGTCTTAGACGTAAGGTTTAGCCTTCTTTTGATTTCTTGAGCACTGGATAATGCTTATAGGTATAAATGAAGGAATAAAGTAGCTAGTGTACAGGTAAGGAAAGAAAAATGGACACTAGCAAAAAAAAAAGCACAATTTTTTTACAAACTAGACCTAAATGATTCCCAGGTGACAATCCCTAGAAAATACTTTATGTTCCAACATTCCAGACAGTACTAGAGTGGGATTCTTAATAGGTTCCACTTTATACTTCATTGTGGTATCTTTATTATTGGCTCATTTATTTCAAGCCATCTCTTTGTTCTCCCTTTGTTCCAGCTTGGAATTTAGCAGCAGTAAATAACAGTGCTAGACTACCCATTATACAGATTTTATATTTCATTATTATTACCACACAAGCAGCGTTATTTAATAAAGTTTTTATCGTTCAAAATGGTGGTACTTTTGCCCCAACCAATCAGATGTTAGCTTTAAAATGTTAAATAATATCTGATTGGTTGGGACAAAATTAGCACCATTTTTAATGATAAGAACTTTTATTGAATCTCCCTGGTGGTATTTTAAGGTATAATAATGACACCAATGAAATATGTGTTTCTAAGCACTTTTCATAAACTTAAACAGTTAAATCTAGAGCACTGTTTGGCTACATAATAGCCGGGCATCTAACAGATCAAACTATATACACATGGGCTGTGAAATACCCCATTCAAAAAAAGTACTGATTGCAGGCACCCTACCGTTAATAGAGCAAGGTATTTTTCTGGGACATATTGCTAATAAGAAAACTCAACTTTTATTAAACAAATTTAAGAGCAACATAATACACAGGAAAAAAATGTTAAAAACAAGCAGGAAACTTGTGTCTCCATGATTAAGCATCCATAAAAATAGAGCTGAACACTGAAGTCTCTCTAAACTGGAAGTTCAATAGATCAAACTTATGGAATTGGACTTAGCATTCATTAAAATCACCAAACACCCTCAGTAAGTGCTAGACCACACAGCTCCATTTGGACATGCAGAACAGTGCAAGTTAATGTGGGTGGCAACGTTACGCAACATTAAACGCACTGCGATCAACATTTTTTTGCACATCACTAGAGATGGACTAGAACTCGAACCCGAGTTCGAGCCGAACTATTCGAGTTCGAATGGACTCTGATTTCTCGAGCTATCCCGGACCCAGATTTCTCAGACTTTTGATATTTTCCGGACTTTCGATAATTATCGAACGTTCGAGGCGCGCAAATATGCGAGTAAAATGTCTATTATACCAATACGCGAGTAAATATCGAATTATCGAATATGCGAGTAAAATGCCTATTATACCAATACGCGAGTAAATATCAAATTATCGAATATGCAAGTAAAATGTCTATTATACCAATACGCGAGTAAATATCGAATTAACGAATATGCGAGTAAAATGTCTATTATACCAATACGTGAGTAAATGTCGTATTATTGAATCTGCGAGTCGTTTATAGGATAATTATCAAATGTTCGAACGCGAGAGCTCGAAAGTAGCGCATGTGAGAGTAATATCGATTTTTCAGAAGACTTGGATATTCGAACTTGTTCCCCAGACCATTTCCCAGGTCCCACAGCCATTTACATTAAGTTACCATTGATATTTAATTGTATTTCATTCAAATTTTTTAAACTTTTTAACTCCCATTGACTTTAATGGGTCTGTTTTCGAACTTTCAAACTTTCCATATAGTTCGAAAACGGATCAAACTTTCGAAAGTTCGGCCATCTCTACACATCACATGCAGTAACGTGCGTGAAAAGCTGTCTGGCACAGTGTGGTCTCAGCCTTACTCCTATTTATGGAGGAAATTACATCAATACCCATCTTCCAATTGACGTTACTATAGAGCAATGATATGGAAAATAACCCAAGGTTATAGTAATCCATATACAGTACATGGGCTTAATAAGATGAAAAGCTTCAATGTCACCATCAATACAATATAAAGACTCAATCCTCTTTGTATTGCATTGACAAAAGGATTTCAGAAAAAGGCAATATATAAAATAACAGACTCAATTTTATGAGACATCTCTATTAGGGCTAGGCGTTTTTTCAGATCATTGAAAACGCGGCAACGCACGGAAATTGCGCATGCAATTGCGCTTTGCGTTCCGCATTTTTAATCGCAATCACATGCATTTTCTCTTTAAATTGAAAAAACACATGCGCAAACGCGAACAAATCACACACGAAATTGCATGCGATTTGGTGCACGATTGCGTTTGCGGCGCAGTGTGGCCGTGCCCTTACATTGTATCTTTATCTCTCTCAAGAGCTGTATAAAGTTAATATTTAAAGGTTACCTCTGTCCTTAAGGTGATAAGGCTACATGTACAAATAGATGTGATAGCACTATAAAATAATAATACTTCTCTGGTACATCATATCTCTAATTCTTATTAGACTTTTATCAAGCTTTGCAATGGTTACGTGTGCCTTAAAGAAGAAATAAACTTTATTTTAAAAAAATCCCAATAGGAAATCTTTTCTTCCCAGAACACCTATACATTGTAAGATTCTTCTCTAGTAAGTTGCATTTAGTATGTGTAAGAAATTGATTCTGTAACTAAGAAGGCTTCTATGTTGTTGCTAGTACAACTAGTATATTAGTAGAGACTTATGGGCATTAGTGATGTACACAAAACTGAACCCGAGTTGAGCCGAACTTTATGCGTTCACTGGCGCCTGACCATGGTGGCAATGCAAACAGTACTGTAGCTTTGACATATAAGGTAGGCTGCCGATTGCTCTTTCTAACATTGGCAGCTTCCCGGTGACACACAGCTTTTGCATGGTGTCAGTGGTCTCCATGGTAACGAGGGGTGGAGACGATGGAGGCAATACAAGCAGTACTGTGGCTTTGAGATACAGGGTAGACTGTTCTAACAACGGCAGTTTCCCGGTGACCAGGGGCACTTCTAGTTTTTGCTGCTTGATCCAAACTTTTTATTTCCGCCCTTTCGTGCGCCACTGTCATGTTAAAGTGGCCTTGGCTTTGTGGATGGATGTGGCTAAAGTTTTACGATTTTGAACTTCCTATCACATAGGTATTTAAAAAGTTCCTCAGACAGTCAATTAGCAATAATGTAAATTACTAGAAACAGATATTACATCCCTTTCTCAAACAACTTGTGTTGCCACTACCATATTACTCCTTTCAGGTTTTTGTTGCTCAAATCAACTTATTGTATAGCCTGTGCTATACATGTTGGTACAACTGTTACAGTAAATTTGAAATTCCATACATCTTTTACTCTGTAGAGTAAAAGATTTTTCTACCTGCTTGAGTATCAGGGTCAGTAGGGTGGAGAGGCTGCTCGCACCCTCCAGAGGGACAAAATAGGTGTTCTCTCTCTTCTACCCTTTCCTACTATTTTTCAGACTGACTGTGGTGATGATGATTTTAATTATTCTTAGTGTGTGATTTTTAATACATATCCATTAAAATTAAGTTTTAATTACCCCCACTTATTTTGTCAGCTGCTCTTTGTAAATATATGCTGTATGCATTTTATAAGGGGGTCTCTTTTTTCTATTTATTGTGTATTACTAATTTTATTAATAACACAGCAGCCACGGCTAAGGGATTTGTTTGTGATTATTTGTTTGTGAATGTGCTCTGTCTATTGGAACAATGTTGTCTGGAGGGGTTATTTCCCCTTTAAACTAAAGTTGGCAACATGAAGCATAGATGTGATAATACTAAAATATAATGATACTCCTCTGGCATCATATAGCATAATATGTCTCCTAACAATTGCATTAACGTTAATTTGCAATTGTTAAATCTAGCGGGACCCATGTAGCAGTAAAAAGCAATGATTTATCTCTGTGACATTGTGTATCTATCTCTAACAGTCAAGCTAAAGGGCATCTATATTGGGAAAATAATTATTTTTTCTTTCTATGTGTTCCATAATTCCCCCAACCCCCAGAGTACCTTTATTTTCTTCAGTTTCCTCCTCTGTCCCTAAATATATGCGTTAAAATAAGTCAAAATTTCAATACACCACTCCTGCTTGAGCTGTCAATGAAATCCCCTAATAGCATGCTGGTGTTGTGTGCAGGCTTACACAAGTTTCACAGCAATTCTCCCAGTGACTCCTTTCTGCTTACTAAAATACTTGGGAAATAATGGGTTAAAAACAGAAGTAAAGGAAAGAAGACTGAAGCAGAAAGAACAGTACTGGGTCCCCATCCTTCCAAGTGTTCACCAATTTATTGCTTGTCAAAGAGAGATCGGGCTACAGTGATAAGGCAGGACTCTCCTAACTCATCCCCTCCCACTACTTATGTAGCAAGTGTCTTCAGAAGAACAGAGACACATGCTCTGTACTGGCTTACATATGGAGATTTTTTTGTTTGTTTACAGAAGATAGATTGAAGTGTAGGAGGATTAATGCGCATGAGCGGCTTGGTTCAAAGCCGGTTTATATGAACGGGGAATGACCATAGAGGGAAGGGGGAATGGGGAGCAGTAAATCAGACTGTGGGCAAACAAGGAGCCACAGAGAAAGGTGGGAATAAGGCAGCATACTCTAACCTTTTTTTATGTCTGGATTGGAGAAATGGATACGCTTCACTATAGATGCCCTTTAAGTTAATCTGTAATGCTTGCATCCATCTTAAACGGTAGTAGGCTACACATAGACAGATAGAATGTAACAGAGATGTATCATTACTTTTTAGTGTTATCACATCTATGCTACATGGAAGCCACTAACCTTTAAGACAGATGTAATCATTGTAAATCAACTTATATACAATTATTTGGAAAGATAGAGATAAATGTACCAGGTATCATCACTTTTAGTGTTATGACAACAATAATACATCTAGCCTACTTCCCTTTAAGACTGCAGTAACCTTTGCATAGAAACTTGATACAAATGTTAGGAGAAATATATATAAAATGTATAGAATTTATCAGAAAGTATATCAGCAACTGTGTCTGTTATTTTTGATATATTGCATTTCTCATAATCAGCACATAGCGGATTGCCTTTATCTGATAATGAAGTGCCTCATCTTGTTATCCTATACTGTATATGGATTACTGTAGGATACAACCTTGAGTCATTTGAGTCATATCATTGGTCTAAAGGAATGTCAATTAGGAATTGGCTACTTCATTTTCCCTATAATAGAAGTAACGGATGGTGGGTGGTGCTTTTGATAAAAATGTGTGAAAAGTTAATTGGCTCAAATCTGGGTCTGTTGTGGCGTGCATGCATTTGGCCTTTAATGTGTCAGGGCAATTTAGGCTGCCTGCATAAGTCTGTGGTCAGGCCAGTTTCGTCTTTGTTCTGTTTGGGTGTGATAAAGCAGGTTATCCATAATGTAGGACTGTGGTTGTACATTTAAGCCAAGCGTACATACTATGCCGTTGTAAACTACCGCAATGGTATTCTATGGGTATCTTAAATCTGCAATTGCCTTATCGTAGATTTACGATCGTTATCGTTAATTTACAATAATGAACGCAAATTAACAAACGCTAAAACGATCCAAAATGAATAATCAGTTTAACAATTGTTAAACTGATTGTTAAAGGGCATGTCCACCCCTTTCAATAACATTTGTCACATAATAGTTCTCCTTCCCCCAGCCCCAACCACTATAAAAGATTTGTTAGAAAGTGCCCCGATTACTTACCTTCCCTCTATCCTCCGCCGCACGGTCCCCCACTTCTGCTTGCATGAAACTGCAAGCAGGGTTCGGGACCGGCAGCCGTGTCCGGGATTGGCTGAGAGGCAGCACAGAATGCAGGGGAGAGATGGAAGGTAAGTAACTATCGGAGGACTTTCTAACAAATCTTTTATAGCGGTTGGGGCTGGGGGAAGGAGAGCTAATAAGTGGCAAAGGGGTTTGAAGCTAAGGGGAGGGATCGCAAAACGGGAGGGAGAGTGAGGGAGAGGGAGGGGGGAGATGGCTGCAGTGTACAGAGGGGAGACAGGAACAAGGAGCCACAGAGAAAGGTGGGAATAAGGCAGCATACTCTAACCTTTTTTTATGTCTGGATTGGAGAAATGGATACGCTTCACTATAGATGCCCTTTAAGTTAATCTGTAATGCTTGCATCCATCTTAAACGGTAGTAGGCTACACATAGACAGATAGAATGTAACAGAGATGTATCATTACTTTTTAGTGTTATCACATCTATGCTACATGGAAGCCACTAACCTTTAAGACAGATGTAATCATTGTAAATCAACTTATATACAATTATTTGGAAAGATAGAGATATAATGTACCAGAGTATCATCACTTTTTAGTGTTATGACAACAATAATACATCTAGCCTACTTCCCTTTAAGACTGCAGTAACCTTTGCATAGAAACTTGATACAAATGTTAGGAGAAATATATATAAAATGTAATAGAAATTTATCAGAAAGTATATCAGCAAACTGTGTCTGTTATTTCTGATATATTGCATTTCTCATAATCAGCACATAGCGGATTGCCTTTATCTGATTAATGAAGTGCCTCATCTTGTTAATCCTATACTGTATATGGATTACTGTAGGATACAACCTTGAGTCATTTTGAGTCATATCATTGGTCTAAAGGAATGTCAATTAGGAATTGGCTACTTCATTTTCCCTATAAATAGAAGTAACGGATGGTGGGTGGTGCTTTTGATAAAAATGTGTGAAAAGTTAATTGGCTCAAATCTGGGTCTGTTGTGGCGTGCATGCATTTGGCCTTTAATGTGTCAGGGCAATTTAGGCTGCCTGCATAAGTCTGTGGTCAGGCCAGTTTCGTCTTTGTTCTGTTTGGGTGTGATAAAGCAGGTTATCCATAATGTAGGACTGTGGTTGTACATTTAAGCCAAGCGTACATACTATGCCGTTGTAAACTACCGCAATGGTATTCTATGGGTATCTTAAATCTGCAATTGCCTTATCGTAGATTTACGATCGTTATCGTTAATTTACAATAATGAACTGGATCACAAACATGGGGGGAAATGTTGAAATATGGCCCCCGTTATAATTTCCATTATGTTTAAAACAAAAAATACACTACAACTACCCTGGACTTAAACCTTGACCCTGATCTATTGTAGAAGACATACGAGTCATCTCAAACTGCGTTGGGAAAAGCTATAGACAAAGGGCAAATCTCACCAATAAAAAATCAAGCAGGAGACATAGATTATGAACAGAGTATAGCGCAACATATTTTTCTTTTTTCCTGGCATTCTTAATGCTATAACATGTAGAAATGCTGGACGTTGTCATGTACTGTAAAAAGATACATAATTGCAGTCAGTAGAGTTCCTGATATTAGGAATATTAATAAGTAAATTACTATACACTTTCAGATGCTTAACATATACCATATACCTCTTTTTCTCTCTGAATTTCATATATTTTCATGATGGGGTAGTCTTAGACGTAAGTTTAGCCTCTTTTGATTTCTTGAGCACTGGATAATGCTTATAGGTATAAATGAAGGATAAAAGTAGCTAGTGTACAGGTAGGAAAGAAAAATGGACACTAGCAAAAAAAAAACACAATTTTTTTACAAACTAGACCTAAATGATTCCCGGTCAATCCCTAAAAATACTTTATGTTCCAACATTCCAGACAGTACTAGAGTGGGATTCTTAATAGGTTCCACTTTATACTTCATTGTGTATCTTTATTATTGGCTCATTTATTTCAAGCCATCTCTTTGTTCTCCCTTTGTTCCAGCTTGGAATTATCAGCAGTAAATAACAGTGCTAGACTACCCATTTACAGATTTTATATTTCATTATATTACCACACAAGCAGCGTTATTTAATAAAGTTTTTATCGTTCAAATGGTGGTACTTTTGCCCAACCAATCAGATGTTAGCTTTAAAAGTTAAATATATCTGATTGGTGTGGACAAAATTACACCATTTTTAATGATAAACTTTTATTGAATCTCCCTGGTGGTATTTTAAGGTATAATAATGACACCAATGAAATATGTGTTTCTAAGCACTTTTCATAACTTAACAGTTAAATCTAGAGCACTGTTTGGCTACATAATAGCCGGCATCTAACAATCAAACTATATACACATGGGCTGTGAAATACCCCCATTCAAAAAAGTACTGATTGCAGCACCCTACCGTTAATAGAGCAAGGTATTTTTCTGGGACATATTGCTAATAAGAAACTCAACTTTTATTAAACAAATTTAAGGCAACATAATACACAGAAAAAAATGTTAAAACAAGCAGGAACTTGTGTCTCCATGATTAAGCATCCTAAAAATAGAGCTGAACACTGAAGTCTCTCTAAACTGGAATTTCAATAGATCAAACTTATGGAATTGGACTTAGCATTCATTAAAATCACCAAACACCCTCAGTATTGCTAGACCACACAGCTCCATTTGGACATGCAGAACAGTGCAAGTTATGTGGGTGGCAACGTTACGCACATTAAACGCACTGCGATCACATTTTTTTGCACATCACTAGAGTGGACTAGAACTCGAACCCGAGTTCGAGCCGAACTATTCGAGTTCGAATGGACTCTGATTTCTCAGCTATCCCGGACCCAGATTTCTCAGACTTTTGATATTTTCCGGACTTTCGATTATCGAACGT
The DNA here is from genome assembly GCA_019447015.1 of Hymenochirus boettgeri. Lineage (NCBI taxonomy): Eukaryota > Metazoa > Chordata > Amphibia > Anura > Pipidae > Hymenochirus > Hymenochirus boettgeri. Next base: position 171,543,880 of record CM033476.1, read on the forward strand.
TCGAGGCGCGCAAATTTGCGAGTAAAATGTCTATTATACCAATACACGATAAATATCAAATTAACGAATATGCGAGTAAAATGTCTATTATACCAATACGCGAGTAAAATCGAATTAACGAATATGCGAGTAAAATGTCTATTATACAATACGTGAGTAAATGTCGTTATAATTGAATCTGCGAGTCGTTATATGGATAATTATCAAATGTTCGACGCGAGAGCTCGAAAGTAGCGCATGTGAAGTAATTGATTTTTCAGAAGACTTGGATATTCGAACTTGTTCCCCAGACCATTTCCCAGGTCCCACAGCCATTTACATAATTTACCATTGATATTTAATTGTATTTCATTCAATTTTTTTAAACTTTTAACTCCCATTGACTTAATGGGTCTGTTTTCGAACTTTCAAACTTCTCTATATTCGAAAACGGATCAAACTTTCGAAAGTTCGGCCATCTCTACAATCACATGCAGTAACGTGCGTGAAAAGCTGTCTGGCACAGTGTGGTCTCAGCCTTACTCCTATTTATGGAGGAAATTACATCAATACCCATCTTCCAATTGACTTTACTATAGAGCAATGATATGGAAAATAACCCAAGGTTATAGTAATCCATATACATTACATGGGCTTAATAAGATGAAAGCTTCAATGTCACCATCAATACATATAAGACTCAATCCTCTTTGTATTGCATGTGACAAAAGGATTTCAGAAAAAGGCAAATATAAAATAACAGACTCAATTTTATGAGACATCTCTATTAGGGCTAGGCGTTTTTTTCAGATCATTGAAAACGCGGCAACGCACGGAAATTGCGCATGCAATTGCGCTTTGCGTTCCGCATTTTTAATCGCAATCACATGCATTTCCTCTTTAAATTGAAAAAACACATGCGCAAACGCGAACAAATCACACACGAAATTGCATGCGATTGGTGCACGATTGCGTTTGCGGCGCAGTGTGGCCGTGCCTTACATTGTATCTTTATCTCTCTCAGAGCTGTATAAGTTAATATTTAAAGGTTACCTCTGTCCTTAAGGTGATAAGGCTACATGTACAAATAGATGTGATAGCACTATAAAAAATAATACTTCTCTGGTACATCATATCTCTATTCTTATAGACTTTTATCAAGCTTGCAATGGTTACTGTGCTTAAAGAAAAAAAACTTATTTTAAAAAAATCCCATAGGAAATCTTTTCTTCCCAGAACACCTATACATTGTAAGATTCTCTCTAGTAAGTCCATTTAGTATGTGTAGAAATTGATTCTGTAACTAAAGGCTTCTATGTTGTTGCTAGTACAACTAGTAATATAGTAGAGACTTATGGGCATTAGTGATGTACACAAAACTGAACCCGAGTGAGCCGAACTTTATGCGTTCACTGGCGCCTGCCATGGTGGCAATGCAAACAGTACTGTAGCTTTGACATATAGGTAGGCTGCCGATTGCTCTTTCTAACTTGGCAGCTTCCCGTGACACACAGCTTTTGCATGGTGTCAGTGGTCTCCATGGTAACGAGGGGTGGAGACGATGGAGGCATACAAGCAGTACTGTGGCTTTGAGATACAGGGTAGACTGTTCTAACAACGGCAGTTTCCCGGTGACCAGGGGCACTTCTAGTTTTTGCTGCTTGATCCAAACTTTTTATTTCCGCCCTTTCGTGCGCCCTGTCCATGTTAAAGTGGCCTTGGCTTTGTGGATGGATTGGCTAAAGTTTTACGATTTTGAACTTCCTATCACATAGTGTATTTAAAAAGTTCCTCAGACAGTCAATTAGCAATAATGTAAATTACTAGAAACAGATTTACATCCCTTTCTCAACAACTTGTGTTGCCACTACCATATTACTACCCTTTCAGGTTTTTGTTGCTCAAATCAACTTATTGTATAGCCTGTGCTATACATGTTGGTACAACTGTTACAGTAAATTTGAAATTCCATACATCTTTTACTCTGTAGAGTAAAAGATTTTTCTACCTGCTTGAGTATCAGGTCAGTAGGTGGAGAGGCTGCTCGCACCCTCCAAGGGACAAAATAGGTGTTCTCTCTCTTCTACCCTTTCCTACTATTTTTCAGACTGACTGTGGTGAGGATTTTAATTATTCTTAGTGTGTGATTTTTAATACTATCCATTAAAATTAAGTTTTAATTACCCCCACTTATTTTGTCAGCTGCTCTTTGTAAATATATGCTGTATGCATTTTATAAGGGGTCTTTTTTTCTATTTTGGTGTATTACTAATTTTATTAATAACACAGCAGCCACGGCTAAGGGATTTGTTTGTGATTATTTGTTTGTGAATGGTCTCTGTCTTGGAACAATGTTGTCGGAGGGGTTATTTCCCCTTTAAACTAAAGTTGGCAACATGAAGCTAGATGTGTATAATACTAAAATATAATGATACCCTCTGGCATCATATAGCATAATATGTCTCCTAACAATTGCATTAACGTTAATTTGCAATTGTTAAATCTACGGGACCCATTGTAGCAGTAAAAAGCAATGATTTATCTCTGTGACATTGTGTATCTATCTCTAACAGTCAAGCTAAAGGGCATCTATATTGGGAAAATATTATTTTTTCTTTCTATGTGTTCCATAATTCCCCCAACCCCCAGAGTACCTTTATTTTCTTCAGTTTCCTCCTCTGTCCCTAAATATATGCGTTAAAATAAGTCAAATTTCAATACACCACTCCTGCTTGAGCTGTCAATGAAATCCCCTAATAGCATGCTGGTGTGTGTGCAGGCTTACACAAGTTTCACAGCAATTCTCCCAGTGACTCCTTTCTGCTTACTAAAATACTTGGGAAATATGGGTTAAAAACAAGTAAAAAGGAAAGAAGACTGAAGCAGAAAGAACAGTACTGGGTCCCCATCCTTCCAAGTGTTCACCAATTTATTGCTTGTCAAAGAGAGATCGGCTACAGTGATAAGGCAGGACTCTCCTAACTCATCCCTCCCACTACTTATGTAGCAAGTGTCTTCAGAAGAACAGAGACACATGCTCTGTACTGGCTTACATATGGAGATTTTTTTGTTTGTTTACAGAAGAAGATTAAGTGTAGGAGGATTAATGCGCATGACGGCTTGGTTCAAAGCCGGTTTATATGAACGGGGAATGACCATAGAGGAAGGGGGAATGGGACAGTAAATCAGACTGTGGGCAAACAAGGAGCCACAGAGAAAGGTGGGAATAAGGCACATACTCTAACCTTTTTTTATGTCTGGATTGGAGAAATGGATACGCTTCACTATAGATGCCCTTTAAGTTAATCTGTAATGCTTGCATCCATCTTAACGGTATAGGCTACACTAGACAGATAGAATGTAACAGAGATGTATCATTACTTTTTAGTGTTATCACATCTATGCTACATGGAAGCCACTAACCTTTAGACAGATGTAATCATTGTAAATCAACTTATATACAATATTTGGAAAGATAGAGATAATGTACCAGGTATCATCACTTTTAGTGTTTGACAACAATAATACATCTAGCCTACTTCCCTTTAAGACTGCAGTAACCTTTGCATAGAAACTTGATACAAATGTTAGGAGAAATATATATAAAATGTAAGAATTTATCAGAAAGTATATCAGCAAACTGTGTCTGTTATTTTTGATATATTGCATTTCTCATATCAGCACATAGCGGATTGCCTTTATCTGATAATGAAGTGCCTCATCTTGTTAATCCTATACTGTATATGGATTACTGTAGGATACAACCTTGAGTCATTGAGTCATATCATTGGTCTAAGGAATGTCAATTAGAATTGGCTACTTCATTTTCCCTATAATAGAAGTAACGGATGGTGGGTGTGCTTTTGATAAAAATGTGTGAAAAGTTAATTGGCTCAAATCTGGGTCTGTTGTGGCGTCATGCATTTGGCCTTTAATGTGTCAGGGCAATTTAGGCTGCCTGCATAAGTCTGTGGTCAGGCCAGTTTCGTCTTTGTTCTGTTTGGGTGTGATAAAGCAGGTTATCCATAATGTAGGACTGTGGTTGTACATTTAAGCCAAGCGTTACATACTAGCCGTTGTAAACTAACCGCAATGGTATCTATGGGTATCTTAAATCTGCAATTGCCTTATCGTAGATTACGATCGTTATCGTTATTTACAATAATGAACGCAAATTAACAAACGCTAAAACGATCCAAAATGAATAATCAGTTTAACAATTGTTAAACGATTGTTAAAGGGCAGTCCACCCCTTTCATAACATTTGTCCCATAATAGTTCTCCTTCCCCAGCCCCAACCACTATAAAAGATTTGTTAGAAAGTGCCCCGATTACTTACCTTCCCTCTATCCTCCGCCGCACGTCCCCACTTCTGCTTGCATGAAACTGCAAGCAGGGTTCGGACCGGCAGCCGTGTCCGGGATTGGCTGAGGGCAGCACAGAATGCAGGGAGAGATGGAAGGTAAGTAACTATCGAGACTTTCTACAATCTTTTATAGCGGTTGGGGCTGGGGGAAGGAGAGCTAATGTGCAAAGGGTTTTGAAGCTAAGGGGATCGCAAAACGGAGGGAGAGTGAGGGAGAGGGAGGGGGAGATGGCTGCAGTGTACAGAGGGGACAGGAACAAGGAGCCACAGAGAAAGTGTGGAATAAGGCAGCATACTCTAACCTTTTTTTATGTCTGGATTGGAGAAATGGATACGCTTCACTATGATGCCCTTTAAGTTAATCTGTAATGCTTGCATCCATCTTAACGGTAGTAGGCTACACATAACAGATAGAATGTAACAAGTGTTCATTACTTTTTAGTGTTATCACATCTATGCTACATGGAAGCCACTAACCTTTAAGACAGATGTAATCATTGTAAACTCACTATATACAATTATTTGGAAGATAGAGATATAATGTACCAGAGTATCATCACTTTTTAGTGTTATGACAACAATATACATCTAGCCTACTTCCCTTTAAGACTGCAGTAACCTTTGCATAGAAACTTGATACAAATGTTAGGAGAATATATATAAATGTAAAGAATTTATCAAAGTAATCATCAAACTGTGTCAGTTATTTCTGATATATTGCATTTCTCATAATCACAACATAGCGGATTGCCTTTATCTGATTAATGAAGTGCCTCATCTTGTTAATCCTATACTGTATATGGATTACTGTAGTATACAACCTTGAGTCATTTTGAGTCATTCATTGGTCTAAAGGAATGTCAATTAGGAATTGGCTACTTCATTTTCCCTATAATAGAAGTAACGGATGGTGGGTGGTGCTTTTGATAAAAATGTGTGAAAAGTTAATTGGCTCAAATCTGGGTCTGTTGTGGCGTGCATGCATTTGGCCTTTAATGTGTCAGGGCATTTAGGCTGCCTGCATAAGTCTGTGGTCAGGCCAGTTTCGTCTTTGTTCTGTTTGGGTGTGATAAAGCAGGTTTCCATAATGTAGGACTGTGGTTGTACATTTAAGCCAAGCGCATACTCTATGCCGTTGTAAACTACCGCAATGGTATTCTATGGGTATCTTAAATCTGCAATTGCCTTATCGTAGATTTACGATCGTTAATCGTTAATTTTACAAATAATGAATGCAAATTAACAAACGCTAAAACGATCCAAAATGAATACATTTTAACAATTGTTAAACTGATTGTTAAAGGGCATGTCCACCCCTTTCAATAAATTTGTCACATAATAGTTCTCCTTCCCCCAGCCCCAACCACTATAAAAGATTTGTTAGAAGTGCCCCGATTACTTACCTTCCCTCTATCCTCCGCCGCACGGTCCCGCACTTCTGCTTGCATGAAACTGCAAGCAGGGTTTCGGGACCGGCAGCCGTGTCCGGGATTGCTAGAGGCAGCACAGAATGCAGGGGAGAGATGGAATGTAAGTAACTATCGGAGGACTTTCTAACAATTCTTTTATAGCGGTTGGGGCTGGGGGAAGGAGAGCTAATAGTGGCAAAGGGGTTTGAAGCTAAGGGGAGGGATCGCAACGGGAGGGAGAGTAGGGAGAGGGGGAGATGTGGCAGTGTACGAGGGGAGACAGGAGGCAGAGTCCTATATGGACTCTGCAGTACTCCTGGTGAGCAGTTTTTTTGACTTTGGGGGGGGATTACTGGAAAACCATTTGGAGCTGGGATGTAAGGTAAGGATTTTATTCACTACAGAGTGGGGCCAGTAGTGGGGGAAACTATAGGTTTGGGGTGGACATGCCCTTTAAAGGCTAAAAAGCGGTACTGCGCCTTTTTTAAATATGGCCATAGGTGCACAGGAAAACGCACAGGAAAATGCACGCGGATGCACTTTTCCAGCACGTTACTGTCCAGCATAGTGTAGCCTCGGCCATTATCTCCCTTGGTTTTCTCCAAGGCTTCATAAATTTCTTTCCAGGTGCAGTTGAATTGATTAACAAGCTTGGCTGGGAAGCTGCAAATCCTGCAAAGGTAAAAGCAATGGAGGACCCACCCAACTCTTCATCCATTCACTCCTGGGACTCATAACCAGACTTTACCAAAGCTGAACTGAAAAGAAATTGCTTTCCTTTTATACACAGCATTTCCCTGGGAGCTTTAACAAAGGACAGGATCTGGAAATATACTCCTTAAAGGGGAACTGTCGTCCAAAATTAATTTAGGTAAATTGATAGGAATTGCTCTCCTTTATTGTTTTTTTTGCATAGTTTTGGAAGATATTTACATTTTGTGTGTGATATGGCAGCAGCATCACAGCCCCCTGCACTCCTGCTTCCTGCTCTGAACCCATGTCCAATCACTCTCCTGTATCTCCTCCTCCCCTTTGAAGCCCCCCTGGTCCCTCCCACTCATTACCCATGGTCCCTCCAGTTGCAGGCCCCCCTTGTCCCCTTTCTCTTACGTCCCATTTGGTGGCCGCCCACCCGCGGTGCAAAGCCCGCCCAGCCGTGGGTGCATAAGCCCACCCACTCGTGGTGCATAAGCCCGCACTCACAGTGCATCGCCCCACCGCACCCATGGATGAATAAACCTCACCCAATTGTGGGTGCCGTGGGCCACTCAGACCCCCCTACAGAAAACTCTGTGGAAACAGCCTTTTCAGGCAGAGTGAGAACACAGTGAGAACACTGCCTGAAAAGGCTGTTTTCACATAGTAGGAAAGAAGGGCTGTAGATTCCCTTACGTACTCTGTCAGGACTTCACACAGCAAGAGGAGGGGACTTCCTTTCTCCCTCACACACTGAGGAAGTTCTGAGCGTGCTTGCTGGCAGCACTGTGCAGGAGAAGCCTTAGGATGTCACATGTCAGCCTCCCACCCATTAACTTCTGGTCAGTTCGTTTTTTTTTTATATCTTGGGATGTGGAGCAGGAAAAGAGTTGGTTGATGGCTCGTTTTAAAGGGCATGTCCACCCCTTTTAAAAAATGTTGTTTATATGTTGTATGCTATTTCCCCCAGCCCCAACTGCTATATTATATTTGGAAATGCCCCTATTCGTTACTTAAACTTCCCTCTCTCCTCAGACCTGCTGCAATGCCCGGCTTCTGCTTGCACAGAACTGCAAGCAGGGGCCGGACTGGCGCCTCTCAGCCAATCACAGACGTGCTGCCTCAGTTCAGAATGCCGGAGGAGAGAGGGAAGGTAAGTAAAGATCGGGACTTTCTTATAAATATTTTATTGCGGTTGGGGCTGGGGGAACTATCCCTAACATGTGGGAAGGGTTTTACATAGGTGGGAGGGAAGGAAAACAGGGTGGGAGAGGGAGGGAGAGGGGGGGGAGAGTAAAGGGCTGCTCTGACAAGCCAAAAACCTCTGAAGGACACTCAGAAGGCAGAAACAATTTCACTGGTGGCCAGGCTCCTTGTGGTATAGTTTTTTTTTTAACTTGGGGGGACTTACAGGAGAACCATTTGGAGCTGGAATTTGCAAATTAACAAACGCTAAAACGATCCAAAATGAATAATCAGTTTAACAATTGTTAAACTGATTGTTAAAGGGCATGTCCACCCCTTTCAATAACATTTGTCACATAATAGTTCTCCTTCCCCCAGCCCCAACCACTATAAAAGATTTGTTAGAAAGTGCCCCGATTACTTACCTTCCCTCTATCCTCCGCCGCACGGTCCCGCACTTCTGCTTGCATGAAACTGCATAAGAGCAACATAATACACAGGAAAAAAATGTTAAAACAAGCAGGAAACTTGTGTCTCCATGATAAGCATCCATAAAATAGAGCTGAACTGAGTCTCTCTAAACTGGAATTCAATAGATCAACTTATGGAATTGGACTTAGCATTCATTAAAATCACCAAACACCCTCAGTAGTGCTAGACCCCACAGCTCCATTTGACATGCAGAACAGTGCAATGTAATGTGGGTGGCAACGTACGCAACTTAAACTCACTGGCGATCAACTTTTTTTCACATCCCTAGAGATGACTAGAACTCGAACCCGAGTTCGAGCCGAACTATTCGAGTTCGATGGACTCTGATTTCTCGAGCTATCCCGGACCCAGATTTCTCAGACTTTTGATATTCCCGACTTTCGTATTATCGAACGTTCGAGGGCCGCGCAATATGCGAGTAAAATGTCTATTATACCAATACACGAGTAAATATCAAATTAACGAATATGCGAAAATGTCTATTATACCAATACGCGAGTAAATATCGAATTAACGAATATGCGAGTAAATGTCTATTATACCAATACGCTGAGTAAATGTCGTATTATTGAATCTGCGAGTCGTTATAGGATAATTATCAAATGTTCGAACGCGAGAGCTCGAAGTGCGCATGTGAGAGTAATATCGATTTTTCAAGAAGCTTGGATATCGAACTTGTCCCCAGACCATTTCCCAGGTCCCACAGCCATTTACATTAAGTTACCATTGATATTTAATTGTATTTCATTCAAATTTTTTAAACTTTTTAACTCCCATTGACTTTAATGGGTCTGTTTTCGAACTTCCTCACTTCCAATATTTCGAAAACGATCAAACTTTCGAAAGTTCGGCCATCTCTCACACATCACATGCAGTCGTGCGTGAAAACTGTCTGGCACACGTGTGGTCTCAGCCTTACTCCCTATTTATGGAGAAATTACATCAATACCCATCTTCCAATTGACGTTACTATAGAGCAATGAATGGAAAATAACCCAAGGTTATAGTAATCCATATACAGTACATGGGCTTAATAAGATGAAAAGCTTCAATGTCACCATCATCAATATAAAGACTCAATCCTCTTTGTATTGCATTGACAAAGGATTTAGAAAAGGCAATATATAAAATAACAGACTCAATTTTATGAGACATCTCTATTAGGGCTAGTGCGTTTTTTCAGATCATTGAAAACGCGCAACGCAGGAAATTGCGCATGCAATTGCGCTTTGCGTTCCGCATTTTTAATCGCAATCACATGCATTTTCTCTTTTAATTAAAACACAATGCGCAAACGCACACAAATCACACGAAATTGCATGCGATTTGGTGCACGATTGCGTTTGCGGCGCAGTGTGGCCGTGCCCTTACATTGTATCTTTATCTCTCTCAAGAGCTGTATAAAGTTAATATTAAAGGTTACCTCTGTCCTTAAGGTGATAAGGCACATGTACAAATAGATGTGATAGCACTATAAATAATAATACTTCTCGGTCATCATATCTCTAATTCTTATTAGACTTTATCAAGCTTTGCAATGGTACGTGTGCCTTAAAAGAAATAAACTTTTTTAAAAAAATCCCAATAGGAAATCTTTTCTCCCGAACACCCTACATTGTAAGATTCTCTCTAGTAAGTTGCATTTAGTATGTGTAAGAAATTGATTCTTCTACAAGGCTTCATGTTGTTTCTAGTACAACTAGTATATTATAGAGACTTATGGGCATTAGTGATGTACACAAACGAACCCAGTTAGCCGAACTTTATGCGTTCACTGGCCTGACCATTGTGGCATGCAAACGTACCGTGCTTTGAATTAAGGTGGCTGCCGATTGCTCTTCTACATTGGCAGCTTCCCGTGACACACGCTTTGCATGGTGTCAGTGGCTCCATGGTAACGAGGGGTGGAGACGATGGAGCAATACAAGCGTACTGTGGCTTGAAGATACAGGGGACTGTTCTAACAACGCAGTTTTCTCCCGGTGACCAGGGGCACTTCTAGTTTTTGCTGCTGATCAAACTTTTTATTTTCCGCCCTTTTGCGCCACTGTCATGTTAAAGTGGCCTTGGCTTTTTGGATGATGTGCTAAAGTTTTTACGATTTGAACTCCTATCACATAGGTATTTAAAAGTTCCTCAGACAGTCAATTAGCAATAATGTAAATTACTAGAACAGATATACTCTTTTTGAACTTGTGTTGCCACTACCATATTACTCTCCTTTCAGGTTTTTGTTGCTCAAATCACTTATTGTATAGCCTGTGCTATACATGTTGGTACAAACTGTTACAGTAAATTTTGAAATTCCATACATCTTACTCTTAGTTAAAGATTTTCACCCTGCTTGAGTATCAGGGTCAGTAGGGTGGAGAGGCTGCTCGCACCCTCCAGAGGGACAAAATAGGTGTTCTCTCTCTTCTACCCTTTCCTACATTTTTCAGACTGACTGTGGTGATGATGATTTTAATTATTCTTAGTGTGTGATTTTTAATACATCCATTAAAATTAAGTTTTTAATTACCCCCACTTCTTTTGTCAGCTGCTCTTTGTAAATATATGCTGTAAATGCATTTTATAAGGGGGTCTCTTTTTTCTTTTATTGTGTATTACTAATTTTATTAATAACACAGCGCCACGGCTAAGGGATTTGTTTGTGATTATTTTGTTTGTGAATGTGCTCTGTCTATTGGAACAATGTTGTCTGGAGGGGTTATTTCCCCTTTAAACTAAAGTTGGCAACATGAGCATAGATGTGATAATCTAAATATAATGATACTCTCTGCATCATATAGCATAATATGTCTTCCTAACAATTGCATACCGTTAATTTGCATTGTTCAATCTAGCGGGACCCATGTGCAGTAAAAGCAATGAGTATCTCTGTGACATTGTGTATCTATCTCTACAAGTCAAGCTAAGGCATCTATATTGGGAAATATTATTTTTTCTTTCTATGTGTTCCATAATTCCCCCCACCCCCAGAGTACCTTTATTTCTTCTTCAGTTCCTCTGCCTCCTCTGTCCCTACATATATGCGTTAAAATAAGTCAAAATTTCAATACACCACTCCTGCTTGAGCTGTCATGAAATCCCCTAATAGCATGCTGTGTTGTGTGCAGGCTTACCAAGTTTCACACAATTCTCCCAGTGACCTCCTTTCTGCTTACTAAAATACTGGGAAATAATGGGTTAAAAACAGAAGTAAAGGAAAAAAACTGAAGCGAAAAGACATACTGGGTCCCCATCCTTCCAGTGTTCACCAATTTATTGCTTGTCAAGAGAGATCGGGGGCTACACTTGTGATAAGGCAGGACTCTCCTAACTCATCCCCTCCCACTACTTATGTAGCAAGTGTCTTCAGAAGAACAAGAGACACATGCTCTTACTGCTACATATGGAGATTTTTTTGTTTGTTTACAGAGATAAGATTGAGTTAGAGGATTAATGCGCATGAGCGGCTTGGTTCAAAGCCGGTTTTATATGACGGGGAATGACCATATAGGAAGGGGGAATGGGAGCAGTAAATCGACTGTGGCAAACAAGGAGCCACAGAGAAAGGGGGAATAAGGCAGCATACTCTACTCTAAACCTTTTTTATGTCTGGATTGGAGAAATGGATACGCTTCACTAGTGCCCTTTAAGTTAATCTGTAATGCTTGCATCCATCTTAAACGGTAGTAGGCTTACACATAGACGATAGAATGTACAGAGATTGTATCATTACTTTTTAGTGTTTACACATCTATGCTACATGGAAGCCACTAACCTTTAAGACAATGTAAATCATTGTAATCAACTTATACAATTATTTGGAAAGATGAGATATAATGTACCAGAGTATCATCACTTTTTAGTGTTATACACAATAATACATCTAGCCTACTCCCTTTAAGACTGCAGTAACCTTTGCATAGAAACTGATACAATGTTGTGAGAAATATATATAAAATGTAATAGAAATTATCAGAAAGTATATCAGCAACTGTGTCTGTATTTTTGATATTTGCATTTCTCATAATCAGCACATAGCGGATGGCCTTTATCTGATTAATGAAGTGCCCTCATCTTGTTAACCTATACTGTATAGGATTACTGTAGGAATACAACCTTGAGTCTTTTGAGTCATTATTTGGTCTAAGGAATGTCAATTAGGATTGGCTACTTCATTTTCCTATAATAGAAGTAACGGATGTGGGTGGTGCTTTTGATAAAAATGTTGTGAAAATTATTGGCTCAAATCTGGGTCTGTTTGTGGCGTGCATGCATTTGCCCTTTAATGTGTCAGGGCATTTAAGGCTGCCTGCATAAGTCTTGTGGTCAGGCCATTTCGTCTTTGTTCTGTTTGGGTGTGATAAAGCAGTTCCATAATTATGGACTGTGGTTGTACATTTAAGCCAACGCACATACTGGCCGTTGTAAACTAAACTCGCAATGGTATTCTATGGGTATCTTAAATCTGCAATTGCCTTATCGTAGATTTCCGATCGTTATCGTTAATTTACAATAATGAACGCAATTAACAACGCTAAAACGATCCAAAATGAATAATCAGTTTAACAATTGTTTAAACTGATTGTTAAAGGGCTGTCCACCCCTTTCCAATAACATTTGTCACAAAGTGTTCTTCCTTCCCCAGCCCCAACCACTATAAAGATTTGTTAGAAAGTGCCCCTATTACTTACCTTCCCTCTATCCTCCGCCGCAGCACGGTCCCGCACTTCTGCTTGCATGAAACTGCAAGCAGGTTCGGGACCGGCAGCCGTGTCCGGGATTGGCTGAGAGGCGCGACAACAGAATGCAGGGGAAGATGGAAGGTAAGTAACTATCGGAGGACTTCTACAAATCTTTTATAGCGGTTGGGGCTGGGGAAGGAGAGCTAAAATGTGGCAAAGGGGTTGAGACTAAGGGGAGGGATCGCAAAACGGAGGGATAGAGTGAGGGAGAGGGAGGGGGAGATGGCTGCAGTGTACAGAGGGGAGCAGAACAAGAGCCACAAGAGAAGGTGGGAATGGCAGCATACTCTAACCTTTTTTATGTCTGGATTGGAGAAATGGATACGCTTCACTATAGATGCCCTTTAGGTTAATCTGTATGCTTGCTCCATCTTAAACGGTAGTAGGCTACACATAGACAGATAGATGTAACAGAGATGTATCATTACTTTTAGTGTTATCACATCTATGCTACTGGAAGCCAACACCTTTAAGACAGATGTAATCATTGTAAATAACTTATATCAATTATTTGGAAAGATAGAGATATAATGTACCAAGTATCATCACTTTTTAGGTTATGAACAACAATAATACATAGCCTACTTCCCTTTAAGACTGCAGTAACCTTTCATAAAAAACTTGATACAAATGTTAGGAGAAATATATAAAAATGTAATAGAATTTATCAGAAAGTATATCAGCAAACTGTGTCTATTATTTCTGATATATTGCATTTCTCATAATCAGCACATAGCGGATTGCCTTTATCTGATTATGAAGTCCTCAGTTGTTAATCCTATACTGTATATGGATTACTGTAATTATCAACCTTGAGTCATTTTTTGAGTCATATCATTGGTCTAAAGGAATGCAATTAGGAATTGGCTACTTCTCTTTTCCCTATAATATGAAGTACGGATGGTGGGTGGTGCTTTTGATAAAAATGTGTGAAATTAATTGGCTCAAATCTGGGCTGTTGTGCGTGCATGCATTTGGCCTTTAATGTGCAGGGCAATTTAGGCTGCCTGCATAAGTCTGTGGTTCAGGCCAGTTTCTCTTTGTTCTGTTTGGGTGTGATAAGCAGGTTATCCATAATGTAGGACTGTGGTTGTACATTTAAGCCAAGCGTACATAGACTATGCCGTTGTAAACTACCGCAGGGTATTCATGGGTATCTTAATCTGCAATTGCCTTATCGTAGATTTACTATGTTTATCGTTAATTTACAATAATGAACTAAATTAACAAACGCTAAAACGATCCAAAATGAATAATCAGTTTTAACATGTTAACTGATTGTTTAAAGGCATGTCCACCCCTTTTCAATAACATTTGTCACATAATAGTCTCCTTCCCCACCCCAACCACTATAAAGATTTTTAAAAAGTGCCCCGATTACTTATTACCTCCCTCTACCTCCGCCGCACGGTCCCGCACTCTGCTTGCATGAAACTGCAAGCAGGGGTTCGGGACCGGCGCCGTGTCGGGATGGCTGAGAGCAGCACAGAAGCAGGGGAGAGATGGAAGGTAAGTAACTATCGGAGGACTTTCTAACAAATCTTTTTATAGCGGTTGGGGCTGGGGGAAGGAGAGCTAATAAGTGGCAAAGGGGTTTGAAGCTAAGGGGAGGATCGCAAAACGGGAGGGAGAGTGAGGGAGAGGGAGGGGGGAGATGCTGCAGTTACGAGGGGAGACAGGAGGCAGATCCTATATGGACTCTGCAGTACTCCTGGTGAGCAGTTTTTTTGACTTTGGGGGGGGATTACTGGAAAACCATTGGAGCTGGGATGTAAGGTAGGATTTTTATTCACTACAGAGTGGGGCCAGTAGTGGGGGAACTTAGGTTTGGGGTGGACATGCCCTTTAAAGGCTAAAAAGCGGTACTGCGCCTTTTTTAAATATGGCCATAGGTGCAAGGAACACGCCACAGGAAAATGGCACGCGATGCACTTTTCCAGCACGTCTGTCTCAGCATAGTGTAGCCTCGGCCATTATTCTCCCTTGGTTTTCTATTTTTCTTTCCTCTTTTTTCTTTTTTTTCTTTTTTTTTTTCCTTACTTCTTTTCTTTTTTTTTTTTCTTCTTTTTCTTTTTCTTTTTCTTTTCTTTGTTGTTTTTTCTTTCTGCTTTTCTTTTTGTTTTTTTCTTTTTTTTCTTGTTTTTTCTTCTGTCCCTTTTTTTTTTTTTTTTTTCTTTTTCTTTTTTTTTTTTTTTTTTTTTTTTTTCTTTTTTTTTTCTTTTTTTTTTTTTTTTTTTGTCTTTTTTTTTCTTTTCTCCAGGACTGCAAGCAGGGTTCGGGACGGCAGCGTGTCCGGGATTGGCTGAGAGGCAGCACAGCAAATGCAGGGGAGAGATGGAAGGTAAGTAACTACGGAGGACTTTCTACAAATCTTTATAGCGGTTGGGGCTGGGGAAGGAGAGCTAATAGTGGCAAAGGGGTTTGAAGCTAAGGGGAGGGATCGCAAAACGGGAGGGAGAGTGAGGGAGAGGGAGGGGGAGATGGCTGCAGTGTACAGAGGGGAGACAGGAGGCAGAGTCCTATAGGACTCTGCAGTACCCTTGGTGAGCAGTTTTTTGACTTTGGGGGGGGGATTACTGGGAAAACCATTTGGAGCTGGGATGTAAGGAAGGGATTTTTTCACTACAGAGTGGGGCCAGTAGTGGGGGAAACTATAGGTTTGGGGGTGGACATGCCCTTAAAGGCTAAAAGCGGTACTGCCGCTTTTTTAAATATGGCCATAGTGCACAGGAAACCGCACAGGAAAATGCACGCGATGCACTTTCCCCAGCACGTAACACTGTCCACATAGTGTAGCCTGGCCATTCTCGGCCATATCTCCCTTGGTTTTTCTCCAAGGCTTCATAATTTCTTTCCAGGTGCAGTTGAATTGATTAACAAGCTTGGCTGGGAAGCTGCAATCCTGCAAAGGTAAAAGCAATGGAGGACCCACCCAACTCTTCATCCATTCACTCCTGGGACTCATAACCAGACTTTACCAAAGCTGAACTGAAAAAGAAAATTGCTTTCCTTTTAATACACAGCATTTCCCTGGAGCTTTAACAAAGGACAGGAATCTTGGAAATATACATCCCCTTAAAGGGAACTGTCGTCTCAAAATTAATTTAGGTAAATTGATAGGAATTGCTCTCCTTTATTGTTATTTTTGCATAGTTTGGGGAAGATATTTACATTTTTGTGTGTGATATGCAGCAGCATCACCAGGCCCCCCTGCCACTTCCTGCTTCCTGCTCTGAAACCATGCAATCAATCCTGCCCTGTATCTCCTCCTCCTCCCCTTTGAAGCCCCCCTGTTCCCTCCCACTCATGTACCCATGGTCCCTCCAGTTGCAGGCCCCCCTTTGTCCCCTTTCCTTCTTACAGTCCCATTTGGCCGCCCCACCCGGGTGCAAGAAGCCCCGCCCCAGACTCGTGGGGTGCATAAGCCCACCCACTCCGTGGGTGCATAAGCCCCGCCCCACCTCACAGCATCCCACCACCCATGGATGAATAAACCCTCACCCAATTGGTGGGTGCCGTGGGCCACTCAGACCCCCCTACAGAAAACTCTGTGGAAAACAGCCCCTTTTCAGCATCAGGCAGGTGAGAACACAGTGATAAACTGCCTGTAAAAGGCCTGTTTTTTCACATAGTAGGAAAGAAGGCTGTAGATTCCCTTACGTACTCTTGTCCGGACTTCACACACGCAGAGAGGAGGAGGGACTTCCTGTCTCCCTCACACACTGAGGAAGTCTGAGAGGCTGTGCTTGCTGGCAAGCACTGTGTCAGGAGAAAGCCTTAGGATGTCCACATGTCAGCCCTCCCACCCATTTACTTTTCTGGTCAGTCGTTTTTTTTTATATCTTGGGATGTGGGAGGCAAGGAAAGAGTTGGTTGATGGCTCGTTTTAAAGGGCATGTCCACCCCTTTTAAAAATGTTGTTTTATGTTGGTATTGCTAGTATTCCCCCGCCCCAACTGCTATATTATATTTGTAGAAAGTCCCCCCTATTCGTTACTTATCCCCACTCCTTCTCTAGCTGCAAATGCCGCCCCCGCTTCTTGCTGCAACGAACTGCAAGCAGGGGCCGGACTGGCAGCCTCTCCACCCAATCACGACGTGGCTGCCTGCAGTTCAGAATGCCGGAGGAGAGGGAAGGTAAGTAAAGATCGGGGACTTTCTTATAAATATTTTATTGCGGTTGGGGCTGGGGGAACTACCTCCTAACATGTGGGGAAAGGGGGTTTTACACTAGGTGAGGGAGGAGGAAAACGGGTAGAGGAGTGTAGGGGGGGAGGAAGTAAAGGGCTGCCTCTAGCAAGCCAAAAACCTTCTGAAAGGACAGCTCAAGGCAAGAAACAATTTCACTGGTGCCAGCCCCTTCTGTGGGTTGTTTTTTTTTTAACTTTGGGGGGAAATTACGGAAACCATTTGGAGCTGGGATGTAAGGTAAATTTTAATACATACAGAGGGGGGCCGTAGTGGGTTAAAATTTAGTTTGGGGGTGGGCAGCGCCTTTAAAGGTAGGAATTGGCCTTAAACTTCAACTCACATCAACTTGTTTTGGAGACCACAGTTCCCCCTTAAATAAACTGTCCGTGCTTTTCCTTACATATATAATTCTCATATACATATACCCACACGCCTACATATAATTCTGAAAGGGACAGTTCACTTAACAGGATTTTTTCAAATTCTTTATTCTCTACTATAAACATAGACCAAATCAAATCAGCAAAAAAGATTGACACATTTCATTATCCTAAATATCATTTTTGCCAAAAGAATGTATTTTGTATACACATTTCTTATTTGTAAAAATGAAAAGCTTTCCCCCCAAGTTTCTTTTTTACCATCTTATATAAAAAGAAACAAACCCCGTATAACTCTCGATCCGAATTAATGGAACAGGTCTTTATGGGGCCATACAAAGAAACAACCATTCATTATACACTTTATAACGGAACCATCGTCGGTTTAGGCCATAGACATGTACAACTTGTTTTTCAGAACCCTATAGTATAGGGTGCTGGTAAGGATCTGAGGGAAATTTTCTGTTCGACACATAAGGTCGCAATGCCAATGGTGGAAGCTCACCACGCCTCCCAACAACCTATCCTGTCATTTTTTAAGATCACCCTACACATCCGACCATTCGTCCCCTATATGAAAGTACAGGAGAAGGGTTCAGGATTGCCAACATTTCCCTTCAGCCCGGCCTGCCTTAAAAATTTGGTCCTTCTTCTAAAATATGGGTGTAACAAAAGATTCTGCCTACTGAAATTATATTTAGGATGACAAATTGTATTTCTGAATTTCTGGTACAATATATTATCTTAGCTATAAATGAATAAAACAATGCCCAATTTATAGTTGTAATATTTTCAGCCACAATGCCTAATTAGAGATATCCGAATAAAATGGTGGTAATGTAATTGTAAATTAAATGTTATTAGCTAATGGTTTTCCCATCAACAAAATCAAGCAAGTATTTTATCAAGCAGTATTAGTGTATTCAATACAAGTGCAGATCACAGATTAATTAAAGCTAACTATAATTATTTGTTTATTATAACAAATTTTGAAGGGAACTAAAGTCTTCAGAGAGCATTGTGTCCCCATAGACCAGAGCAACATCACAACATACCAACTAGAGATGTATGTGGGTTCGAATAGAACCCGTTTTGAATCGAATCTGAGGGTTTTCGAAGTCCCGACCAAACCTTTCAGAACCCCCCTGTATTTCACGGAATCTGGATTTTTCCGATTCAATCCCAAATAGACGATCATTGAAAATAGAACGTTATCGAAATAACCCTCAAAAGTAGCACTCTCCGATTTCGGTAACTCTAGAAAATAGAATACGGAAGCTCCGAAAACAGACCCATCATGAGGTAAGAGAATTTTCAAATAAGTTTTTGGTTATATTTACGGGTTCCCCAGACCATTTCCCAGGTTCTTGTGCCCATTTAAAAGTAACCTGCTATTACTATTTGTCCCCTCAAATAGGGACAGAAACTTTCTTTATGACTCCTATGGTTCGTTTTTTCGAAATTTTGTGAATTTTTGAAAATTCGAAACGGAACAAACTCCAGCAGTTTCGAACCTCTTACATACAACAAGCCATGTTTACTACCTCTCCCTTTGCTATGGCTGCTGGTGATTAATGAATTAACTTGGGTTCAGGGGCCAGCTCCAAAATCCACCTTAGCTGGGCTAAGTGTCTCAGTACAATTCCCACACTCTGTAGTGCTTCAAACAGATCAAAAATGACAGCTTTTGATTCCTGAAACCTACAGGTCAATTATATTGCAGCTCAGAGATCTTCCCTCACCCTGACATAGAAACAGGGTTTTTCAAATGCCAGTTTTTTTAAACATTTTTAAATCCTCCCTACTCCAAACAATGAACTGGTATATTTCCTTTGCCTTTTACACACAAAAGTAATCTCTCTGCAGTGTGTATTTTCTAACATAGCATGGATGTAGAAATTAGAATATTAACAAATGTCACAAAAATTAAAAGTAAGCCTGGGGAAAATTGAACCTGCACCACCTTTATGCTCTGTCTTGCTAAAAGAAAAGCTCCTAACCAAACAGAGATACTATGTGGAACCACTAGTACATGTAAATCTTTTGAAAGTAAAAAAAAAATGGAAACAAAAATAGTCTGGGGGATTGGACCTTCTTTATGACTATCAGGGAATTTAATAATGCCCTTATCATTAAAATGGTGCTAATTTGCCTCCAACCAATCAGATCTTATGTTAACATTTGAAAGCTAACATCTGATTGGTTGGGGCAAAGTTAGCACCATTTTTAAACATAAGAAAAACTTTTTATTGAATAACCCTGTATGTGTTTTTTTCTAAAACAAATGCTTTTTGCAGATGGCCACCACAGCATATTCAAGGAAAACACAGGCTAAAGTAGTTTTCCATGGGCTGTGAGTTTGTACTGGGCAGCAACAGGAGCGTTCTTAGTTACAACATCTATTTCTTACATGTAATGTAAAATGCAACTAAGAATCTTAAAATGTAATAGGTGTTTCGTGACAACTTTCATATTAGGATTTAAAAAATAAGGGTTGTTTGTTTCTCTAAATTGTAATAATGCGAGATTTACATAATATGAGCCTGTTTTTTCTTTCCCATAAAACTTTACATTACTGCTATGTTTGTTTTTCAAATGGCCTTTTTGTCAGGGATTCTCCTGTCTTGCCTTCCCGGCCAGCCTCCTTAGCCAATAGGATATGGCTGGGAGGATCCACCTTGCTTCTCCTCTCCAGGCACAGGTCTGACGTCAACACGCCATGCCACATTCACACGGGCATTGGTGATTGTCCCACTCCTGGGAGAGCCTTTATTGCAGCCGCATCCAACAGGCAAGGTGAACCATTCCTTACACTTGGCTCCCATTCTCAGTGTTTTTCCCTGTTCCCCTACTACCTACTTACCCTTGGGCTTTCAGATGCCCTCCTGTTTGTAACCTGCATACTTACCCTTGCCTCAGCTACTCTCTGTTGTTACCCAACCCTGCACTTCCTTGCCTTCCATTGCTCCCCCTGTTTTTTGTCCTGTACTGTACCTGCCTTCATCTCCCGTTTTGTTTTACTGCATCTCTCTATCACCAAGAGCTGTTCTAAGTACCTTTTTTTCTAGCAAAACAAAAGATTGAGGTTTCTTCATTCAGTACGGATACCCCCGTATTAGCCGTGTAAGCAATAGAGGTAGAAAACTTTTCTTTTTAGGAAGACAAAGTATGAAGGTTACAGGTTCGATTCTCCATACTTCTTTTTATTACTGAAATTAGAATATTTCTTTTTCTTCCTTTACAAGCCCATGCTAGCAAAGAAATAAAAACTGCAAATATTATTTTTCTTTTTTGTGTATGAAAAAGCAAAGGCCTTATTTTCTTTAGAGACGGAGCATTTGGTAATGTGTAATATATTTAAACTGCACTAAAATCTTGTGTTCCTGTGAGGGGGAGGGATGAATTTCTGAGCTTATACCATAATTGTTTTTTGTATTCCTATATTTCTTTCTTGCCCATGGCCGCCCCAGCACCTGGGGTTGATTCGTTGTGCTTCAGTAAGAGATCTGAGCAATTTTGACCCATCCAACAGCCAATCAGTAGAAATTACTGTTAGGAACATTCCAAGGTATTTGGAATGTCAACAGCAGGGAATAGCAAGTGTTTATAAATTCAAAGTTTTTTTTTTTTTAAATGGAAGAGAATATGTAGAATAATAAGGAATTAACCATATAAACTAAGAAATTTTTTTAAAAATTAAGAACTTTCTTTTCAGTAAGAAAAGCTATATAAAAAATCCTATCTGTAAAACATATTTTCCTTACATTTACTTATGCTATTAGATTTAACCAGTTTAAAGTACTTTATTGAGTTTGGGAACTTGTTTACTACTGAATTATTGTGCCAGTATTCCCAAAACTTCATGGAGGCTTGGTAGAGATGGCCAAACTTTCTGAGTTTTCTTTTCTTTTTTTTTTTTTGACATTCCGTCTTTTTTGGCCAGTTATTCCGTACCACGTTTTTTTTTTTGAGGGTAACCATACTAATGCTACGATTCAAACAAGCGTTATTTAGTCGCCACTTCTAGGTCATACAATTCAGGTTGCCAAAACAAACGCAAAATTTGGGGTTATCGTCGCGCATTTTGAGGGTTACCGAATGGCCGCATTTGAGGGTTATGGAGTGATGAAGTTTGAGGGTTATTGAACCGTATCAACTTGCGATAATAAATTGAAAGTTTCAGATAGTTCAAAATCTGTAGAGTTTTGAATAGTTGTTTGGGTTTTTTGTTCCAACTATTAACGTTCGGGTTGAGCTCTGGTTCTAGTCCATCTCTAGAGGCTGGTTATGCCGAGTAAGTTGGAAAATGCAAATAACAGCTTTTTTGCAGGCAAGACTAGGCCATGTGTCTAAATTTTCAACCCAATTGCATTTTTCTGAGGGGGGCTTTGGAAAAGAAGCAGTACCAAGAATGCAAAGAATCGGTCAGCCTTACTTTTATCTTATTTTTTTGGTTTCCTTCCTTCTTCTTTAAAGAATAGTTCACTCGAAATGTAAACTATTCGCTTTAATGTATTGATTGAAAACAGGGAGGTTAAGGAGCCTTTGCCTTTATCTACCATTCTTCAATCCAATTAAGCCAGGAGCAACGAAGATATTTACCTTACATGCGATCCTCCGCTGCAGCAGGAAAAAAAAAAAACAGGTCTGGACCTGTCCACTGCCTAGAAGATGGACCTAAGAACTGGAACCCGAATTAATGCCAAGTATTCGAGTTTCACCAAAAAGAATTTTTGACTTTTTCGAACTTAATCCCAGACCCGGATTTTCTCGATATTTTTCCCCTCTATCCTCCGCCGCACGGTCCCGCACTTCTGCTTGCATGAAACTGCAAGCAGGGTTCGGGACCGGCAGCCGTGTCCGGGATTGGCTGAGAGGCAGGGGGGGGGGGGATTACTGGAAAACCATTTGGAGCTGGGATGTAAGGTAAGGATTTTTATTCACTACAGAGTGGGGCCAGTAGTGGGGGAAACTATAGGTTTGGGGGTGGACATGCCCTTTAAAGGCTAAAAAGCGGTACCTTGAATTCTTCCAAACTGGTAAGGATTATATAAAAAGCCTTCTATCGTACCTTAAAAATAAAACCTAAATCACATCTCTCTATTACCTCCTGCTTGAACACTTCCTGTTTTTAGCAATGTGACCAGCTTGTAGTCATGTGACCAGCCTCTACCTACATTAATAGGCTCCCCTTCTCAACTGTCAATTTTTTCCCCAAGTACTTCCTGATTTCCCCAGCATTAAGTCTTAACTGAGCATGCTTCTCACCCGGGGGAAAGGGCAGGGAAGATTTCAGGTGATGTCACTCAACCTTCTGGAAGCAGGACGTTTGAACATTCACCCCAATGTAATTTCTCACAGGCTCCAGCCAGAGATGTGATTGTCGGCTCATTTTAAAGGAAATACTGCAGGCTTTAATTTAACCCTAACCCTTTGAGACCACAGTTGCCCTTTAAGAGGCAACACAAGTGTTTGCAAAGAAGACTGTATTCAGCACACACTACATGTTTCAGACACTTGATAAAGAACTCATGTCTGAAACATATAGTGTGTGCTAAATAAACAGCCTTCTTTGCAAACACTTGTGTGGTGACTTTTAAATCCAGTTCCTACTCCTGCATCGGTTTTACATTTTACAACCAAAATTAATTATTGACACACAATGTCTCCGAGAAAACACAATTCAGATGCCACACTCACAAAAAATGAATGCTTGCAAAACAAAATGACACATGCAAAAGTAAAACACATACAACGATAAGAACTTTTATTGCATCTCCCAGTTTATTTGAAATGTGCAAGAATTTCACAGGAACATTTCAAAAGATTAACCACATATGTAGTCACATGATGAATGACTGCAACTCAATGCCCCATATATTAATTTGCCACAGTGTTAGGCCTTACACACCATTGCAGTATATACATACAAGCGTAACTCTTTCCAGTCCATGTTTTACTTTAAGTGTAATGTAGCAGGGCAGGCCTGACTATCTAATTGAATGAGATTCCCCTCCAGCAAGTCTCGATTTCAGTGAAGCAAGGAGAGCCAGCAAGTAAAGATGGAAAGGTAAGCTTTACCAATAGCTTAGAAAAATAAGAGTAACATAGTAACTAAACTTTCATTAACACTGTACATACCCTTGAGGGCATGTGCATGTACTAAGTTCATTAGCCACTGTTGTCATTCCGCCAGTTCATTAGCCAATGTTGTCAGTCCTCCAGTTCATTAGCCAGTAGTCAGTCCTCTAGTTCAGTCAGTCCTCCAGTTCATTATACACTGTTGTCATTCCTCCAGTTCATTAGCCAGTGTTGTCAGCCCTCCAGTTCATTAGCCAGTGTTGTCAGCCCCCCAGTTCATTAGTCAGTGTTGTCAGTACTCCACTATCTGAGTAAACTAATATTTTAACAACATCATACACTTGCAGGTAACAATGTAAAATGGGAATAATGGCCTTTAAATAAGGTGTAACCTAAACAAAGTGGCCACAATCAGCCGCATCTCTTCTTCTGATGTGTCCCTCTCTTCTGAATTTTAAAATGTTTGGAGGTATATTTACAAATGTTGTGAGGTATGTTAATAATTGGGGATGAGATCTGGCCTAGAATCGTGCATTGTGTCAGGCACCCAGAGGTTTACCAGATTTGTGGCTCAGCTTACCCACAGTGAGTTTGAATGGGTCAGGTTTGGTTAGAAAGCTGTGGGTGCAGGTTTGGGTAGGATTTTTAGAAAAACTGGGCAACGCTGGGTACTCTGCTAATATAGATATATGCTTGATAAAGGTTGTAGAAACACGACCGAAACGTTGCATTGCACTTGACTAAATTGTTTGACTTCAAAGAAGCCCTTGGAGTGCACCTTGTATCACACTATCTTAGGTCCCTATATTGAACAACTATGGAAGCCCTTTTTATACACTGTTTTTTACTTTTTTTACTATATTTAGGACTTAAATGCTTAGAGGTGCTTGTATATATGTGGGAATATAAACCTTTTAAATCAATGGTCTATGCACTATATTTCCCATCTTACTAAATAAAGGATATGAAAAATATTTTCTAATAGAGTGTAAAGAGCATAAGTTTTGGAATACTTTGCTTTTCCACGTTTACTGTATATAATGAGTGAACCGATCCCATTCTAGCAACTACCCTTAGACATACAGTATAGGGTTGTTAATGTCAAAGGGTATCTTTACTCTAAAAAATGTAATTTTCAAAAAAGTGTACCTTTAGATACAGCACGATCCCACAATTTCAACACTTTTTTCAGATTTTAAATGTATTGCCACTCGATTAAACACAATTCTTCCCCGATTGATAAAGCCAGACCAAGCAGGCTTTAATAGTGATTAACATCACTATTACCTAAACTTCCCATTACCTATATCTCCAAAATGAGCTCCGAGTTATTAGATATTACCAGATCCAGACTATCCAAACTTCAAAGAAGAGCTGAAGTTAAGGACTTTGCATTTTATGTACCGGTACTCCCTTGTTATAATAATAATTCCCTTATTGCAGGATCCTTAAAGGACAATTATAGCCTCACCCACAAATTTACCTTCGATCTCAATCACTTTTCCTTTGGTGTTAGAATCACTGGCTTGTTAGTCCAGTCACCCGACTTCAGTCTGGGGCTTGTCATGTCTAGAAGTGTATGTTCCCATAGGCCAGGTTTCAGACAAAAGTCAAGGGGTGGGACTAAGCAAGCCAGCGAACTTCAAAGTAGAAGTATGGGAGCTAGTGTTGTAGATCTTTATCCTGGGTATTCTTATTGGTTGTGCTGTGAAGGGGTCAGGGAAAGGCTATAATTGGTATAAAATGCATCACCTTACATTTATCAACATTGAATCTCATCTGCCACTTAGCAGCCCAATGTGACAATCTATCTAGATCCGCCTGCAATGATTGCACATCCTCTGAAGGTTTTAATGGTTGACAAAGTTTTGTGTCATCAGCAAACACAGAAACCTTGCTGACAATACCCACTTCCAAATCATTAATAAATAGATTAAATAGAAGCGGCCCCAACACAGAACCCTGTGGCACCCCACTTAGCACTTTAGTCCATAATGATGAAGCCCCATTAACAGCTACTCTCTGCATCCTATTCATTAACCAATTTTCTATCCATGTACAAATGTGCCTCCCCAGACCAACAGACCTTAGCTTATACATTAGTTGCCTATGGGGGACTGTATCAAAAGCCTTTGCAAAATCCAAGTAAACTACATCTACTACTATGCCAGAGTCTAAATTTCTACTCACTTCCTCATAAAAGCCAAGCAAGTTCCCTTATTAAACTTTCCAGGATTTTCCCCACCACCGAAGTTAAACTTACAGGCCTGTAATTACCTGGCTGTGAACGACTACCCTTTTTAAATATTGGAATAACATCAGCCTTTTTCCAATCCAGAGGCACACCACCAGACATGAGGGAATCTGCAAAAATAAGAAACAATGGCCTAAATAAAACTGAACTTAGCTCCCTAAGTACCCGAGGATGTATTTTATCCGGTCCAGGAGATTAATTAATATTAACCTTATTTAGTTCTTTCTGTACCATATCCTCAGTTAACCAAAGTGCACTTAAATCTTTTATACCATTATTGCTACTATACTCTATGATATCTGTTCTTGGATCTTCTATAGTGTATATAGAGGGAAAAAAATTATTCAAGACATTTGCTTTATCGCCATCCTCCGTAACTATCCTATCCCCATTAGTTAATGGTGCCACATTCTCAGTCCTCATCTTCTTACTATTAATATACTTTAAAAAAATTTTAGGCTTAGTGATGCTTTGTTCAGCTATCCTAACTTCATTATTAATTTTAGCTAGTTTGATTGCTTTCTTACACTCCTTGTTACAGTTTTTATAATCCCTAAAGGCCCTTTCCATTCCCTCGGCCTTAAAGGTTTTAAATGCCTTTTTCTTCCTTTCCATTTGCCTATTTACATCAGAATTCAGCCACATGGGCACGGAATTATTTTTTTTACATTTATTTCCCAAGGGTATAAATTTAGATGTGAACTGGCTTAAAATCCCCTTGAACACAGTCCACTTCTGTTCAGTACCTTTACCTGATAATACATTATCCCAGTTGACATTCTGAAGAGCTGCTTTTAACCTGGGAAAATTTGCCTTCCTGAAATTAAAAGTCTTTGTTAACCCAGCTCACTTTTCCTTTTCTTAACAAAGTTCAAACGCCACTATTTCATGGTCAATATTCCCTAAGCCTCCAGTTACCTTTATATCTATAATGCGCTCCACGATGTTAGATATTACCAGATCCAAGAGAGCTCCTTTTTTAGTAGGAACCTCAACCACCTGTGAGAGAAAATTATCCTGAAAATTCAGGAACTCGTTGCCTTTTTCTGTAATGGCAGTTCCACTCCACCAATCAATGTCAGGGTAATTAAATGCATAATTAGTTCATAATGAGTGCATAATGAGCACACTCCCCAAACTTGCAGCCCTTGCCAACTGGATATGAAGTTGACTTACCTAATCTCTGCTAGCGGCTGCTTGGCGGCTTATAGCAGACACCAACAATGACGTTACCCCCTTTCCTGTTGCCTAATTGCACCCATATTGCCTCCACTTTAACATCCATATCGCCAGTTATCTCTTCTTTTAAATTTGGCTTCAATTCTTTTTTAACATAAACACATACTCCTCCCCCTTTCCTTTTTTCTCTGTCCTGCCTAAACAAGGCATATCCTTCTAAATTTACAGCCCAGTCGTGAGAACTGTTCAACCACGTTTCTGCTATACCTATTACATCATACTTTTCATTAAATGCCATAATTTCCAATTCACCCATTTTGTCAGCCAGGCTTCTCGCATTTGCAAACATACATTTTAGATTATGATCCTGTAATTTATTTGTACAGTTTAATAAACATGCCTCCCTATCCCCTATGCTAGCCCCACCCCCCTTTCCGCCCACCACTGGCCTATCTACACCCTGCTTTCCTCCTGGGCTATCTATCCCAGTGAGACTGCTAATACCCCCTCTAGCCATCTTCTCCCCTAAAACATCTGCACTGACATCAGTGATAATGGTATAACACTTGGATTTTAGCAATACATGAAGTTTCAGGCTCAATTCTCAATGTTAGTATTCTGTTTCTTACATGCTAACTAAGAAATAAACTGCAAAGACTACTTTTTTTATAAGAAAAGAAAATGAAAATATCATTGTTAGAACAGGAGCATTTCCAAAATGTTTACAAAAAAAACTGCACTAGAATAAAGCCCTGCTCTGTGTAAGTGGGAGGCATGATCTCTGAGCTGTAACATGATTGCATCAACAAGGCTGCAGCTTCATGTGAAGTGCACTATGAACACTTGTCACTGGTTGTCACTCAGCTAAGGATAATTACAGTATGGGAGCTGATCCCTAGTTCGAATCTCTTAAGTTTCATTCCCTTTTTGGATTTACGGATCTCGGAAATAGTTGAAATGGCCTCATACTTTCGGTAACCCTCAAAAATACGATTGAAAACTATTACCGGTCGTATTTTGGAGGGTTATCGAAAATACAAGGTCATTTTTGAGGGATACCGAACACATTCAGTAACCCTTGAAAATACGTTTGGAACTTCCAAATGGTACAGTCAACTTGGTTTCCAATGGAACATTCGGATTTTGGTTCCATTTCTGATCCAGGTCCGAGCCGGACCACAAAATATATTTATTAACCTTCCTAATGGTCTGTCTAGATCTCTGGTCCCAGAGACCTCTGTTTTTTTGCCTCATACAATCTCCCAGAGACCTCTGCATTTATGTCTTCTTCAATATCTATTGGGTGTTAAAGATAAAGGAACATACTGTACATAGTAACATAACAATGGATGTTGAATAAAGACAAACGTCCATCTAGTCCAACCTTTATAGCCTACTAAATAACATATGGCTGAGGTCTGCAGGCATGGCCAGACAGTGCATATACAGTAATATTACCTATTTATTTAGAGGGGTTCATTAACTGTGTTTAGTTTAAATGATTCTTTAAGGGCTAGCCCACACCTGCATGTTTTCTTATGCGTTTACAATAATGCTTGCAATTTATTAGCATGTGCAGATCGCAGAGCAGTGCATTCTAATGTGGCCACTGCCCAGGGATCTGTTTTCTGAGCGCAGGCAACCATTTTTTTAGCAAATTGAATGTGCTCCAATCCTGGAATATTGCACGCGAAAGGATGATAACACCAATGCACAAGGTAACGCGTGCACTTTTCACACGCGTTGCCTTCTGTTGTAGCGTAGCTGCTAATCAGTAGTCCTTCATAGAGTTACAGTGGTGCCAACCTGTTACAATGTGTACTGCAGGATCAGGCATTTTTTCATGCAGATTTCATTGAAAAAAGCAAGGCTCTAGAATCTCTTGTTGAAACATACTTGTACATCTAGTAATTTATAAAATATTTAACAAATAAAAGAGAATGTAATATTTGGGGATAAATATACATCTTTTTTAGTTTAAAAAAAGGAAAATACTCCAGAAGCATATTTCCCAAATCACACCCTTAAATAATCTAATCTTAGTATCAATATTTTCAGTTTGAAGGACAAATTTATAATTCCTGTTCCACACCTGTGCAAATACATTACAGACTTGTGATTAATGCAGCCAGCTATGCTTATCATTTTTAGTAAGGATAACATGTCCTTTACCTGCATTTTGTTTTACTAGGTCATTTGCCTCGCCCAGATCATTAAAAGTAGATTAGAATTAAGATATATGGATTCTTTTAAATTGTATCCACATCCAGGGACCCGTAAACGGCATGTCCAGCCCCCAAACTGAAATTTCACCAACTACTGGCCCCACTGCACAATTAAAAAAATTACTTACCTTACATCCCTGCTCCTTATGGTTCTCCTGAAGTGTCTCTTCAAAGTCCAGGAAACTGAAGTGTAGAAGCTTTCTTCCTGTCCAAATGGTTTCTGCCTCTGTTGTGTCTTCTCAGTTGCTGCAGGT
Organism: Hymenochirus boettgeri; assembly: GCA_019447015.1. NCBI lineage: Eukaryota > Metazoa > Chordata > Amphibia > Anura > Pipidae > Hymenochirus > Hymenochirus boettgeri. The sequence continues at coordinate 171,573,304 of CM033476.1, forward strand.
GTGTGCAGTGGAGCCCCCCCACCTTCCTGGCCTTCAGCTATATTGCAGGGCATGGCTTCCCACTCCTAACCGCTATATCCTGACTTTAAAAATCGATTTCAAACTCTACTTACAGCTCTTCATTCCAGCGCCGTTCTCCATTTATGGCAGCCGCTCAGCCAATCAAAGCCGTGGTCCAGCCCCCTGCTTGTAGTTCCGGTGGGCAGGGGAGCTGGACCAGAACGGCGCTGGAATGAGGAGCTGTAAGTAGAGATTGGAAAAGATTTTTAAAGTCAGAATATAGCAGGGGTGGGAGGGCATGCACTTCAATATATTAAAAGTTTGTAATGAGGGTGGTGATGCCCTTTAAACATACTAAAAATGTTTGTTAGAGATATGAATGTTATTCAGGCTGTGAACATAGATCATGACCCCTAAACATACAGTAGACTAGTTTCAATGTTCAAGTCATAATAATTATTGCAGTTTTAGAAACATGCTTCTATATGATTTTAAACATGAGTCATGCATTCCTAGGCAGAATAGACAGAAAACAGGGCAAGCCATGTGGGTGTGGTAAGGATAAATGCTACACATCCAACCCAGATGGTATTCATTACATGATTCTAAAGGTTGATACACACATGCGATCGCAGGTGCCAACCCGTGACACACGATGTGTATGAATGGTCATTTCGGGTGATAATTATGCCGTGTATAGGCACTTTATCGTCGGGAAATGGCTGCTCGTTTAGAAATCCACCCGGCTGGTTGGGCAATGATCCCTGACCGAGTGGTGGGTCGGCACCCACTACCACACGTGTGTATGAAGTTTAACAGGACAATGTACCAGGAACTGCTATCATATAGATAGTGTAAACTTAACGTCCGTTGCTCGTATTCAATAAAGCCTTTGCGTTAGATATTACATATGACTTAGCATCAGAAAGTCAAATAAAAAACTTATGTGGTTTTTAGCACTGCAGTTGCGTGGGATTTGATACATTCCGGCTTATTTTTTTGCTATGGTTTTCTACTGTATATTTACATGAAATTAAAGGCATAGTTATCCGTATGAGGATGCAAACAGGTTGTCAGAAGGCAATCATAACGAGTTGTAAAACATTTGAACATGTGTAATTTTTACATGTAGCATGCTAACATTTCCAAACACACATGTACATGTATGGCAAATTGTATAGTATAGTATACTTGTATAGTATTTGAGGTTGAATAAAGACATACGTCCATCCAGTCCAACCCATCTAGCAATATCCTCATTTCCTGCCTAACAGAGGAAGGCAAAAAAACCCCACCAAATTTATGAAGGGGGAAAAAATTCCTTCCTGACTCCAAGTGGCAATCGGAAATTTCCCTGGATCAACTCTACTTTATGTATCAATACCAGTAACTTGCAACATTCCTTGTTTGCAGAAACTCATCCAGCTTTTTTTTGAAACTGACCAATGAACCTGCCATTACAACGTCCACTGGAAGACAGTTCCATAGCCTTACCGTTCTCACAGTGAAAAACCCTTTCCGAGCTTGAAGCCTAAACCTTTTTTCTTCAAGTCTTAAGGGATGTCCTCGTGTCCTTTGACATGTTCTATTGGTGAACAATGCCCCAGATAGTTTATTGTATGGCCCGTTAATGTATTTATACACAGTAATCATATCCCCACGCAAGCGCCTTTTCTCCAGCGTACATAATTGTAACTTTTCCAGTCTCTCTTCATATTCAAGCTCCCCCAATCCCCTTATTAATTTAGTTGCCCTTCTCTGAACCCTTTCCATTTCAAAGATGTCCTTTTTGTACACAGGATTCCAAAATTGCACTGCATATTCCAAATGAGGCCTTACCAATGCTTTGTAAAGAGGGAGAATTACATTTTCCTCCCTTGAATCCATACCTCGCTTTATACAAGACAATACCATGCTGGCTCTGGCTGTTGCCGCCTGGCACTGCTTGCTACCTTTAAGTTTGTTATCCACCAAAACTCCAAGATCCCTTTCCAACAGGGATTCACTTAACACAGAGCCATTTATAGTATAAGTAGCACAAGTATTTTTAAGTCCAAAATGCATCACCTTACATTTATCAACATTGAATTTCATCTGCCACTTAGCAGCCCAATGTGATAATCTATCTAGATCCCCTTGCAACGATTGCACATCCTCTGAAGTTTTTAATGGTCGACAAAGTTTTGTGTCGTCAGCAAACACAGAAACCTTGCTGACAATACCCACTTCCAAATCATTAATAAATAGATTAAATAGAAGCGGCCCCAACACAGAACCCTGTGGCACCCCACTTAGCACTTTAGTCCATAATGATGAAGCCCCATTAACAACTACTCTCTGCATCCTATTCTTTAACCAATTTTCTATCCATGTACAAATGTGACAAACCGTGTCATATATATGATTCTCTTGACATTTTGCCTATAGGCATACAATTTTTATTGGTATGGTATATACAATCATTCTTGTGACCATCCTTTGGGTGGCACAAAAAATATTATGAAAACTCAAATCGCAAAACCATTTTAGATTACAGCATTATACTGTAAGTAGGTCCCAGCATGGCAAAATAGACCCTGCCTGAATCAGAGGTGATTCATAATATTAATATTTTTTTGGGGGGGGGGGGGCAATGCATATGATTTATTTTGGTTATGTATATTTAGGGTGCTGTATTCTTATTTAGGGAACGGTATTGTAATTCAAAGTTCAATATTTAGATAGCATTATTTTAGATAGACAGATGGATAGATAGTCAGAAAGACACAGACAGATAATGAGAGAGATGCAGAGCGAAAGAGACGGGTGGAGAGACAGACAAAGATACTGTATATATAGGAGGTAAGCGGGCAGAGAGAGACTGTGATAGATCAATAGACCGATATAGAGACAGAACGGAAGACGGACACAAATATTGATAGAGAGAGAGAGAGATAGATAGATGTATAGATAGATGTATAGATAGATAGATAGATAGATAGATAGATAGATAGATAGATAGATAGATAGATAGATAGATAGATAGATAGATAGATAGATAGATAGAAAATAGGCAGGCAGAGATTCACAAATAAATAACAACGGTACAGCAATGGCAAACTGGGATTGTTGATACAACATACTGTGTTTATTTATATGGGTACAGCATACTGGTATTAAGTTCCTGCAGGTTGGTAACAATTAGTGACCACAGGCTGGTAACTACAAGGACCCACAGCCTGGTAAATATGTGTCCACAAACTGGTAAATGTTCCCACAGGCTGGTAAATCTGTGCCCACAAGCTGGTAAATCTGCCCACGGGCTGGTAAATATGTGCCCACAGGCTGGTAACTGTAAGTGTCCACAGGCTAGTAAATGTGTGCCCACAGGCTAGTAAATGTGTGCCCACAGGTTGGTAAATATGTGCCCACAGGCTGGTAAATGTGTGCCCACAGGCTGGTAATGTCAACTAAGCAGAAATGTACTGAAGAAAAAGCCCTAGGATCCCTGAGAGACACACAGAGGCCAATTGCAATCACCTACCTCCTCACCCCCTGCAAGTGCGAGCAAAGCTCAAGCACATGCAGGAGAGGGGAAAACATTCCAGTGACTAGACAGCATTATTGCGTGACGATCATGTGACGTCATCATGTGCGTGCGCTGCGTGACTTTATCGCACGGCCGCACATCATTGTGTCACTTTTCTAAACTGCCTGTGCTCTACAGCATTAAATCACACTGCCTGAATTTTGCCATTGAGACTGGCTTGGGGGGCAAATGCCCTCCAGCCTACCGGCCCAGTCTGCCCCTGGTCAAGTTAGCCCTCCAGTTCACCAGACACTGTTATTTCAGCTGTCTATCTTTTTACTTTATATCTCAGTATGTCTGTTTGTTTCTCTTTATATTTCACAGGTGTCTTTGTATCTGTCTCTGTCTCTCACTTTCTCTCTCAATATCTCTGCCTATCTCTGTCTTTATCTTTCTGTCTATCCATCTCAAAGTACCCAATGGGTGTGTTTTTATTGGAAAGTAGAAAGGGTGTGGCATAAAAATGTTGTGCGGCGTTACGCGTGGAACATTTGATGTCCTGGAGTGCTTCAGATCTCAAATCCTAGCTAACTCCATGGTCTGTCCTGGTTCTAGTGCTTATATATATCTTTCCATAAATGATCGAGAGTTAGCTGTGTAAAGAATGACCTCGGTGTTTGCTGATGATATTAAATTGTGCAGGACTATAGGCTCGGTGAAAGATGTCTCCACCTAAAAAAACGGTTTAATAGGAATTAGGAATTGGGTGACAAAATGACAAATAATGTTTAGAAAATGGGAATGCAAAGTTCTGCATTTGAGGAAAAACAACATGACTGCTAGTACTGCAATGTTGTTGATTTAATCAAGAGTTTTTTTGGCCTCATTTGGCACTGGTAAGGCCTCATTTGGAATATGCAGTGCAGTTTTGGAATCCCATATACAAAAGGGACTTCTTGGAAATGGAAGCAGTTCAGAGAAGGACAACTGAAATAATAAATGGTATAAAGGGGCTTGACTATGCAGATAGATTAGACAAGTTAGGGCTGTTTACATTAGAGAAGCAGCGTTTGCGTGTGGATATGATCACTTTATATAAATATATTAATGGGCCATAAAGTTAACTCTCTGGTGCATTGTTTACTAAAAGTTCATATCAGAGGACATGTGGACATCCTTTAAATGGGAACTGTGGTCCAAAAATGACTTTAGGTAAATTGATAGGAGTTGCTCTCCTGAGAACTTTTGCAATTTATTGTCATTATGCTTATTTTGCATAGTTTTGAAGATATTTACATTTTTGTGTGTGATATGGCAGCAGCATCACCAGGCCCCCTGCACTTCCTGCTTCCTGCTCTGAAACCATGTCAATGGATGACAGTCAATCTGCCCTGTTACTCCTCCTCCCCTTGCAGCCCCCCTCCTCTTGCAAACCCCCATGTCCCTCCCACTCATGGACCCCATGGCCCCTCCATTTGCAGGCCCCCTTTGGCCCCATGTGTCCCCGCCCACTCACAGGTTCTGTATCTCCGCCCACTCGCAGGTTCTGTGGCCCCACCCATTTGCGGGTGCCATGGGACACTCAGACCCACACACATACACACAGAAACTGTGAAAACAGCCTTTTCAGGCAGAGTGAGAACTCTGCCTGAAAAGGCTGTTTTCACATTGTGGGAGAGTAGAGCTACAGATTCCCTTACCTCACTGTGAGGATCTTCACTTCAGACAGCAGGGAGGGACTTCCTGTCTCCGGTCACTGAAGTCTGAGGCTGTGCTCGCCAGCGGCGAGGTGGATGAGCAGGAGGAGGAACGTCACATGTCAGCCTCCCACCCATTAACTTTCTGGTGAGTTATTTCTTTATATCTTGGGCTGTGGAGCAGGTAGAGAGGCGGTTGATGGCTCGTTTTAAAGGTAGGAAACTGGCCTTTCATTTAAACTCAACTTGTTTGGAGACCACAGTTCCCCTTTAAGATTGAATTGGGCTAAAAGCTTATAAACACACTCAATGTGTGTCAGATGCAGTGTCTGTTGAACAGCCAACAAATAACCTCTTTGACTGTGTGTGGCCAGTCTCATTAGCGTCTATCCTTGATCCAGCAGGACATATCCCCACACGCATATGATTTCCAGGTGAAGTTGGCTGCTTGTCGCCTGCTCACAGCTGCATAATTGTATATCTGTACATTCCTTTACATTTACCTTTTCCACATTTCCTCAGTGGCTGGTGATGCCAGCATCATCCCAGTCTATGGGTCTGGTTCTAATATAGATAAGCAGGAAGATTTACTGAGAGCCACAAGCAAAAATCACACTTGCAACTTGCAGCTCTGTGTAACATCTGTTCTTATTCCCTTAATGACCAGACTGCCAGCTTTTTGCAGGCATTAAAAGGCTATAATAAAAAAAAATATATAAATAGAATAAATAACAACCACATTTAGTTCAGCTGAGATTGAAAACAGGTCTTATAGAGTAATATTTATCTTTCTTTAAGGGCCATACAAGGATCGCTATCAATAATGTCTGTTAGTGATCCTTTGCAATGGTTAAAAACAATACCACTGTTTTTGATCACAGTGTTGCTTTTTGACTGGGTTAAAATTATCACCGCTATCAGGACGATACCAGAAGATATTTTTTGAATTATAGTGGACAACTGTCCACTGTCTGTCTGGGTAAAATTGACTGTTTTCCAAGCCTTCTACTTAAAGAGCATGTCCACCTTTCAAGAAAATTTTTGATATTATATTCCCCCTGTCCCCCCAGCCCCAACCGCTATAGTTTTAGTATTAGAAAGTGCCCCAAACTTTACTTACCTTCCCTCTTTCCTCCGCCGCACTGCCAGGCCCTCTGCTTGCGAGAAAAAGCAAGCAGAGGGGCGGGACCGGCAGTCGCTACTGTGATTGGCTGAGCGGCAGCCAATCACGGACACGGCTGCCAGGAGTTCAGTGCGGTGGAGGAAAGAGGGAAGGTAAGTAATGTTTGGGGCACTTTCTAATAATAAAACTATAGCGGTTGGGGCTGGGGGGACAGGGGGAATATTATATGGAAAGGTTTTTACGCTAGGGGGAGGGAATCCTAATCGGGAGGGAGAGGGAGGGGGAGGGAGGGGGAGAAGGGCTGCAGTACGCATGCCAAACTTCTCTTGGAGGCGAGACAGGAGGCAGAGTCCTATATGGACTCTGCTATCCTCCTGGTGGGCAGTTTTTGGGAGCTTGGGGGGGACTACAGGAGAACCATATGGAGCTGGGATATGAGGTAAGGATTTTATTACACTACATGATGGGGCCATTACGGGGGGGGATTATAGTTTTGGGGGTGGACATGCCCTTTTTTGTCTAACAAATCCAATTTTATTATCGAAAGAGATAATGTAACATACAAAAGGGAAAAAAAGGGAAAATTAATTTAAAACATATACCATACGTTATACATTGTAAGGCATTAAACATTTACCATTGATATTTTGTTACATATTGTATAATAACAAAAATAATGTTATGCATAGGTTTGTTAAAATCTTATATCTATATTCTATAGAGAAACTATACATTAACTTTTAACCCATTAACTATGAGGTATCCAATGGTTCTTTTTTGAGAGTGATCTGCCCTGGCATATTTTCTGAGTTTAACTTATATCTTGGGGATTTAGGTAAAGCATATTCATGTAGGGGGTATATTTTGATAGCTCCAAATAAGCAATCAATAGTTTCTTAGCCAAAAATAGTAACATAGTAATTGAGGTTGAATAAAAGACAAAGCAGCTAGATAGCTTAGGGAGAGGTGGGCCAAAAGGAGCAAAAAGCCCTCCACTGCACATAAAAATGGAGCAACACCTTTTTATAACAGAAGGCATCTTGTAGTCCCATGCAAGCATTGCCTACATTGCCTCATAAATAGCATTGCCCACAAATCTAAGAATCAAAGTAATTTCTTACTCCCGGGCTCCCCAGAGTAAGGGGCAGAGATATGCAAAACCTTGACAGTTGATCCAGAGTAATATATATATATATATATATAGGGCTGTAGATTCCCTTACGTACTCTGTCAGGACTTCACACAGCAGAGAGGAGGAGGGACTTCCTGTCTCCCTCACACACTGAGGAAGTCTGAGGCTGTGCTTGCTGGCAGCACTGTGCAGGAGAAGCCTTAGGAATGTCACGTCACAGTCCCCCCCCCAATATTTCTGGGGACACTCGTTTTTTTTTTATATCTTGGGATGTGGAGCAGGAAAAGAGGTGGTTGATGGCTCGTTTTAAAGGGCATGTCCACCCCTTTTAAAAATGTTGTTTATATGTTGTAGTGCTAGTTCCCCCAGCCCCAACTGCTATATTATATTTGTAAGAAAGTCCCCTATTCGTTACTTAACTTCCCTCTCTCCTCAGCTGCAATGCCCGGCCTTCTGCTTGCACAGAACTGCAAGCAGGGGGCCGGACTGGCAGCCTCTCAGCCAATCACAGACGTGGCTGCCTACAGTTCAGAATGCCGGAGGAGAGAGGGAAGGTAAGTAAAGATCGGGGGACTTTCTTATAAATATTTTATTGCGGTTGGGGCTGGGGGAACTTCCCTACCTTGGAAAGGGGTTTTTACACTAGGTGGAGTAGAGAACCGGGGGGGTGGACGGGAGGGAGAGGTAGGGGGGGCGGGGAGTAAAGGGCTGCTTGACAAGCCAAAAACCTCTGAGAGACAGCTCAGAGGCAAACAATTTCACTGGTGGCCAGGCTCCTTGTGGTTAGTTTTTTTTTAACTTTGGGGGGACATTACAGGAGAACCATTGGAGCTGGGATGTAGGTAAGTTTTTTACGTACAGATGGGGCCAGTAGTGGGTTAAATTTAGTTTTTGGGGTGGCATGCCCTTTAAAGGTAGGAAATTGGCCTTTAATTTAAACTCAACTTGTTTGGAGACCACAGTTTCCCTTTAATAAACTGTCCTGTGCTTTTCTTACAATATATAATCTACATATACATATACGCACACACGCATACATATATATTCTGAAAGGGACAGTTCACTCAACAGGATTTTTCAATTCTTTATTCTCTAATAACATAGACAATCAAATCAGCAAAAAAGATTGACACATTTCATTATCCTAAATATCATTTTTGCCAAAGAATGTATTTTTGTATACACTTTCTTATTCTAAAAATGAAAAGCTTTCCCCAGTTTACCATCTTACGGTATATGAAAAGAACAAAAGCCGCAAACCCTCGATCCGAATTAATGGAATCAGGTCTTTATGGGGCCATACAAAGAAACAAGCATTCATTATACACTTTATACGGAACCATCGTCGGTTTAGGCCATAGACATGTACAATTGTTTTCAGAACCCTATAGGTATAGGGTGCTGGTAAGGATCTGATGGAAATTTTCTGTTCGACACGATAGGTCGCAATGCCAATGGTGGAAGCTCACCAGCCTCACAACCTATCCTGTCATTTTTTAAAGATCACCCTACACACAGTCCCGAGCATTCTCCCTATATGAAGTACAGGGAGATGGTTCAGGATTGCACATTTCCTTCAGCCACGGCTGCCTTAAAATTTGGCCTGTCTTCTAAAATATGGGTGTACAAAAGATTCTGCCTACTGAAATTATATTTAGGAATGACAAAATTGTATTTCTGAATTTCTGGTACAATATATTATCTTGAATGACAAAATTGTATTTCTGAATTTCTGGTACAATATATTATCTTGTAAATGAATAAAACAAATGCTCAATTTATAGTTGTAATATTTTCAGCCACAATGCCTAATTAGAGATATCCGAAATAAATGGTGGTAATGTAATCGTAATTAAATGTATATTAGCTAATGGTTTCCCAATCAACAAAATCAAAGCAATCATTATTTTATCAAGCAGTAATTAGTGTATTCATACAAGTGCAGATCACAGATTAATTAAAGCTAACTATAAGTATTGTTATTATAACAAATTTGAAGGGGAACTAAAGTCTTCAGAGAGCATTAGACAGAGCACATTCACAAACATACAACTAGAGATGTAATGTGGGTGTTTCGAAGTCCCGACCAAACTTTCAGAACTCCTGTATTTCACGGAACCTGGATTTTCCAATTCATCCCAAAAAGTAGACGATCATCGAAAATGAAAATAGACGATTATCGAAATAACCCTCAAAAGTAGCACTCGATTTCGGTAACTCTAGAAAATAGAATACGGAAGCTCGAAAACAGACCAATCATGAGGTAAGAGAGTTTTAAAATACGTTTTGGTTATATTCACGGGTTCCCCAGACCATTTCCCAGGTCTCTGTGCTATTTAAAGTAACCTACTATTACTATTTAAAAAATCTTATAGACTCCTATGGGTTCGTTTTTCGAATTTCGAAATTTCTGGGAATTTTGAAAATTCGAAAACGGAACAAAACTCAACTGTTTCGAACATCTCTACATACAACAAGCCATGTCTTACCTCTCCCTTTGCTATGGCTGCTGGGTGATTTATGAAATTAACCTGTGGTTTCTAGGGGTCAGCTCCCATAATCCACCTGGGCTAAGTGTCTCAGTACACTTCACATGCTCTGTAGTGCTCAACAGATCAAAATGACAGCTTTGATTCCTAGAACCTACAGTCAATTATATAGTTCTCCAATGAGACTTCATAAATTTTCTTATCCAGTGCAGTTAATTGATTAAAGCTTGGCTGGGAAGCTGCAAATCCTGCAAAGGTAAAGCAATGGAGGACCCACCAACTCTTCCATCCATTCACGTCCTGGGACTCTAACCAGACTTTACCAAGCTGAACTGAAAAAGAAATTGCTTTCCTTTTAATACACAGCATTTCCCTGGAGCTTTAACACAAGGACAGGAATCTTGAGAAATATACATCCCCTTAAAGGGGGAACTGTCCGTCCAAATTAATTTAGGTAAATTGATAGGATTGCTCTCCTTTATTGTTTATTTTGCATAGTTTTGAAGATATTTACATTTTTGTGTTGTGTGATATGGCAGCAGCATCACCAGGCCCCCTGCATTTCCTGCTTCCTCCGCTCTGAAACCATGTAATCAATCTGCCCTGTATCTCCTCTCCCCTTTGAAGCCCCCCTGGCCCTCCACTCATGTACCCCATGGTCCCTCCGATTGCAGGCCCCCCTTGTCCCTTTCTCTTACAGTCCCATTTGGCCGCCACCCCCGGGGTGCATAGCCCGCCCAGCGTCGTGCAGACGTGCATAAGCCCCACCACTCGTGGTGCATAGCCCCGCCACTCACAGGTGCCATAAGCCCCACGCACCCATGGATGAATAAACCTCCCCAATTGTGGGTGCCGTGGGCCACTCAGACACCCCCTACAGAAAACTCTGTGGAAACAAGCTTTTCAGCAGAGTGAGAACAGTGAGAACACTGCTCTGAAAAGGCTGTTTTCACATAGTAGAAAGAAGGCTGTAGATTCCCTTACGTATACTCTGTCAGGACTTCACACAGCAGAGAGGAGGAGGGACTTTCCTTCTCCCCTCACACACTGAGGAAGTCTAGGCTTGTGCTTGCTGGCCAGCACCCTGTGCAGAGAAGCCTTAGGATGTCACATGTCAGCCTCCCACCCATTAACTTTCTGGTCAGGGTCGTTTTTTTTTATATCTTGGGATGTGAGCAGAAAAGAAGGTGGTTGATGGCTCGTTTAAAGGCATGTCCACCCCTTTTAAAAATGTTGTTTATATGTTGTAGTGCTAGTTCCCCCAGCCCCCAACTGCCTATATTATATTTAAGAAAGTCCCCTATTCGTTATTTAACTTCCCTCTCTCCTCAGCTGGCAATGCCCCGGCCTTCTGCTTGCACAGAACTGCCAAGAGGGGCCGGACTGGCAGCCTCTCAGCAATCACAGACGTGGCTGCCGCAGTTCAAATGCCGGAGGAGAGAGGGAAGGTAGATAAAGATCGGGGACTTTCTTATAAATATTTTTATTGCGTTTGGGCTGGGGAACTATCCCTATCTGTGGGAAAGGGGTTTGGGGGGGTTTTACACTAGGTGGGAGGAGAGGAAAACAGAGGTGGGAGGAGGAGAGGGAGGAGGGGGGAGCGGAGTAAAGGGCTGCTGAGCAGCCAAAAACCTTGAGAGGACAGCTCAGAGGAGAAACAATTCACTGTGGGCCAGGCTCCTTGTGCGTTAGTTTTTTTACTTTCGGGGGGACATTACAGAGAGAACCATTTGGGCTGGGATGTAAGGTAATTTTTTATACAGTACAGAGTGGGCCAGTAGTGGGTTAATTTTAGTTTTTGGGAGTGGGCATGCCCTTTAAAGGTAGGAAATTGGCCTTAATTAAAACTCAACTTGTTGGAGACCCAGTTCCCCTTAAATAAACTGTCCTGTGCTTTTTACAATATATAATCTACATATACATATACGCACACACGCATACATATATATTCTGAAGGGACAGTTCACTAACAGATTTTTCAATTCTTTATTCTCTAAAACATAGACACAAATCAGCAAAAAGATTGACCACATTTCATGATCCTAAATATCATTTTGCAAGATTATTTTTGTATACACATTTCTATTGTAAAAATGAAAAGCTTTCCCCAGTTTACCATCTTATAAAAAGAACAAAAGCCGTAAACTCTCGATCCGAATTAATGGAATCAGGTCTTTATGGGGCCATACAAAGAAACAAGCATTCATTATACACTTTACTACGGAACCATCGTCGGTTTAGGCCATAGACATGTACATCTGTTTTTCAGAACCCTATAGGTATAGGGCTGCTGGTAGGATTGATGGAAATTTCTGTTCGACACGATAGGTCGCAATGCCAATGGTGGAAGCTCACCAGCCTCACAACCGATCCTGTCATTTTTTAAAGATCACCCTACACACAGTCCCGAGCATTCTCCCTATATGAAGTACAGGGAGATGGTTCAGGATTGCCATTTCCTTCAGCACGGCTGCCTTAAAATTTGGCCTGTCTTCTAAAATATGGGTGTACAAAGATTCTGCCTACTGAAATTATATTTAGGGAAGACAAAATTGTATTTTCTGAATTTCTGGTACATATATTATTTAGCTATGTAAATGAATAAAACAATGCCCAATTTATAGTGTAATATTTTCAGCCACAATGCCTAATTAGAGATATCCGAATAAATGGTGGTAATGTAATTGTAATTAATGTATATTACTAATGGTTTTCAATCAACAAACAAAAGCATCATTATTTTATCAAGCAGTAATTAGTGTATTCATACAAGTGCAGATCACAGATTAATTAAAGCTAACTATAATTATTGTTATTATAACAAATTTGAAGGGGAACTAAAGTCTTCAGAGAGCATTGCTCCCAATAGACAGAGCACATCTCACAAACATACAACTAGAGATGTAATGTGGGTTCGAATAGAACCCGGTTTTGAATCGAATCTGAGGGTTTCGAAGTCCCGACCAAACTTTCAGAACTCCTGTATTTCACGGAACTGGATTTTCCGATTCATCCCAAAAAGTAGACGATCATTGAAAATAGACGATTATCGAAATAACCCTCAAAAGTAGCACTCGATTTCGGTAACTCTAGAAAATAGAATACGGAGCTCGAAAACAGACCATCATGAGGTAAGAGAATTTTCAAATAAGTTTTGGTTATATTTACGGGTTCCCCAGACCATTTCCCAGGTCTCTGTGCCATTTAAAGTAACCTGCTATTACTATTTGTCCCTCAAAATGGACAGAAACTTTCTTATAGACTCCTATGGGTTCGTTTTTCGAAATTTCTGTGAATTTTGAAAATTCGAAAACGGAACAAAACTCAGCAGTTTCGAACATCTCTACATACAACAAGCCATGTCTTACCTCTCCCTTTGCTATGGCTGCTGGGTGATTTATGAAATTAACCTGTGGGTTCTAGGGGTCAGCTCCCATAATCCACCTTAGCTGGGCTAAGTGTCTCAGTACAATTCACACTCTGTAGTGCTCAACAGATCAAAAATGACAGCTTTGATTCCTAGAACCTACAGTCAATTATATTGCAGCTCAGAGATCTTCCCTCACCCTGACATAGAACAGGGGTTTCAATGCAGTTTTTAAACATTTTTAAATCCTCCTACTCCAAACAATGATACTGTATATTCCTTTGCCTTTTACACACAAAAAAGTAATCTCTGCAGTGTATTTGCTAACTAGCATGGATGTAAGAATTAGAATATTAACATGTCAGCAAAAATTAAAAGTAAGCCTGGGGAATTGAACCTGCAACCTTTTATGCTCTGTCTTGCTAAAAGAAAAGCTCCTAACCAAACAAAGATACGATGTGGAACACTAGTACATGTAGAATCTTTTGAAAGTAAAAAAAAATGGAAACAAAAATAGTCTGGGGATTTGAACTCTTTATGGACTATCAGGGAGATTTAATAAATGCCCTTATCATTTAAAATGGTGCTAATTTTGCTCCAACCAATCAGATCTTATTTAACATTTGAAAGCTAACATCTGATTGGTTGGGGCAAAGTTAGCACCATTTTTAACAATAAGAACTTTTATTGAATAACCCTGTATGTGTTTCTAAAACAAATGCTTTTGCAGATGAGCCACCACAGCATATTCAAGGAAAACACAAGGCTATAAAGTTTTCATGGGCTGTGAGTTGTACTGGCAGCATCACAGGAGCGTTCTTAGTTACAACATCTATTTCTTACATGTATGTAAATGCAACTTAAGAAACTTAAAATGTATAGGTGTTCTGTGAAAACTTTCATATTAGGATTTAAAAAATAAGGGTTGTTTGTTCTCTAAATTGTATAATGCGAGATTTACATAATGAGCCTAGTTTCTTTTCCCAATAAAACTTTACTGCTATTGTTTCAATGGCCTTTTGTCAGGGATTCTCTGTCTTGCCTTCCCGGCCAGCCTCCTTAGCCAATAGGATATGGCTGGGAGGATCCACCTTGCTTCTCCAAGGCACAGGTCATGACGTCACACGCCATGCACATTCACGGGCATGGTGATGTCACTCCTGGGAGAGCCTTTATTGCAGCCGGCATCCAACAGGCAAGTGATGACCATTCCTTACACTTGGCTCCCATTCTCAGTGTTTTTCCCTGTTCCTACCTACTTACCTTGCTTTCAGCTGCTCCTGTTGTACCTGCATACTTACCTTGCCTTCAGCTGCTCCTGTTGTTACCTGCATACTTTCCTTGCCTTCAGTTGCTCCTGTTGTACCTGCATACTTACCTTGCCTTCAGCTGCTCCTGTTGTTACCTGCATACTCACCTCACCAAGAGCTGTTCTAGTACCTTTTGTTTCTAGCAAAACAAAAGATTGAGGTTCTTCATGTACTGATAACCCCGTATAAGCCAGTGTAGCATACTTTCTTTTTAGGAAGACAAAGTATAGAAGGTTACATGTTCGATTCTCCATACTTACTTTTATTACTGAAATTAGAATATTCTGTTTCTTACAGCCATGCTAGCAAAGAAATAAACTGCAAATATTATTTTTCTTTTTTGTATGAAAAGCAAAGGCCTTATTATTCTTAAAGACGGGAGCATTTGTAATGTGTATATATTTAAACTGCACTTAAATCTGTGTTCTGTGAGGGAGGGATGATTTCTGAGCTATAACATAATTGTTTTTGTATTCCTATATATTCTTGCCCATGGCCCAGCACCTGGGTTGATTCAGTTGCTCAGTAGAGATCTGAGCATGTTTGACCCATCCAACAGCCAATCAGTAGAAATTACTGTTAGGAACATTCCAAGGTATTTGGAATGTCAAAAGCAGGGAATAGCAAGTCGTATAAATTCAAATGTTTTTTTTTTTTAAATGGAAGAGAATATGTAGAATAATAAGGAATGAACAATATAAACTAAGAATTTTTAAAATATTAAACTTTCTCTTTCAGTTAAAAGCTATATAAAAAAAAATCCTATCTGTAAAAACATATTTCCTTACATTTACTTATGCTATTAGATTTTACCAGTTTAAAGTACTTATTGAGTTTGGGAACTTGTTACTTGAATATTTGCCAGTATTCTCCAAAACTTCATGGAGGCTGGTAGAGATGGCCGAACTTTCTGAAGTTTCTTTCTTTTTTGAACTTAAAAAGTAAAAGTTTGGAAGTTCAGTAGTTTTTTTTGAGGGATAGCAATACTGAATGCTACATTCAAGCGTTATTTAGCGCCACATTCTAGGGTCATGCCCAAATTCGAGGGTTGCCAAAACCAAACGCAACATTCAAGGGTTATCGCCGATTTTGAGGGTTACCGAACGCCGCATTTGAGGGTTATGGAGTGATGAAGTTGAGGGTTATTGAACCGATCGAACTTGCGATAATAATTGAAAGTTCAGATAGTTCAAAATCTGTAAGAGTTTGAATAGTTGTTTGGGTTTGGGTTTGTTCCAACTATTAAAGTTTGGGTTGAGCTCGGGTTCTAGTCCATCTCTAGAGGCTGGTTATGCAGAGTAGTTGGGAAATGCAAAGAACAGCTTTGCAGGCAGAACTAGGGCATGTGTCTAATATTTCACCCAATTGCATTTTTCTGAGGTGGCTTTGGAAAAGAAAGCAGTGACCAAGAATGCAAGATGCAGCCTTACTTTTATCTTATTTTTTGTTTCCTTCTTCTTTAAAGGAATAGTTCACTAGAAATGTAAACTATTCCTTTAATGTATTGATTGAAAGGAGGTTAAGGAGCTTTGCCTTATCTACCAATCTTCAATCAATTAAGCAGGAGCAACGAAGATATTTACCTTACATGCGATCCTCCGCTGCAGCAGGAGAAAAAAAAACAGGTCGGGACCTGTCACTGCTATAGATGGACTAGAACTGGAACCCGAGTTCGAGCCGAAGTATTTGAGTTCGAACGAATTTTGACTTTTCAAATTATCCCAGACCCGGATTTTCGATATTTTCCAAACTTTCGATAATTATCAAATGTTCGACTGTTCGAGGAAATCGAATATGCGAGTAAAATGCCTATTATACCTATACGCAATACTCAACATGAATTCGCAGGTAAAATGTCCATGATACCTAGCCACGAGCATTGAATCCTTGAGTAAGATGTCCATTAAAACCTAAACACGAGCACCGAATCCGCAAGTAAATGTCCATGATACCTAGGCGGAGCATTGAATCCCGAGTAAAGTTACATTAAAACCTATACGCGAGCATCGAATAGCAGTAAAATGTCCATGATACCTAGGCGCGAACATCGAATGTTCGCGTGAGAGCTGAAAATAGTGAGAGTAAAATTGGTTTTCAATGTCCTGGTATTCAAACATGTTCCCAGACCATTTCCCAGTCCCACAGCCATTTACATTAAGTTACCATTAATATTTTAATTGTATTTCATTCGAACTTTTCAAACTATTTGACCCCATTGACTTTAATGGGTCCTTTTTCGAACTTTCCACATAGTTCTAAAGTTCAAAACGGAATGAACTTTCGAAAGTTGTCTATCTCTAGCCACTGCTGCAGTCTCCAGAGGTGGATTGGCAAAAGGTAAATTATACTTGGTCCCTGGCTCCTGCTTAATTGATTGAAGAACAGGAGTAAGACATAGCTTCTTAACCTCCCGATCTTCAATCAACATTAAAGGAATAGTTTACAGTGAACTATTCCTTTAATGTATACTCTTTTTCTGACAATTTTGCTTCATCTGTTTTGAGGGAAATGTTTCTCTTTCACATGTCTGTTTATTGTGCATTGCAGCAGACAGACAAACAAAACACAAAAAAAGTGTTTCTATCAATGTTGATTCATCGCCCTTGCAACAACTTGTTTTGCTTTCATCTAGATTTTCACTGTATTTACTACAGCAACATAACGATGCTTGTGCTACTAAAAATGAAACCGGTAGGAGTACGTGTGTTGTGTACACTGCGGGGTGTTCTTACTGTATTGATTTAATCAAATTAACTACATAATATTTTTAATTACTTGAATGTAAAGTATTCTTTCAAGCCACCAACTGTATTAACATTGTTGACTATATGCTCAGATTTTTTATAAATCAAAAAAACAGTTTACACATTCTTATAATCATGTAAAGGGTATGTCCACCCCAGACAAAAACTTTTCATACAATGCTAATTGTCCCCTAAAACCTCAACCTCACAAGGTTCTTACATTTCTAACATGTTGATAAACCTTTTTACCAGCCTTCGTTTCCTCAGTGTTCTTATGCTTAGAAGGGCCGACCAGCAGTGGCCTGTGACACAATTAAAAGTTTTTGTGGGGATAGATATACCCTTTAAAGGGTATGTTATACCACCAAAACTAAAAATAAGGAATAGTTCACTTACCTTTCGTTCCACGGACCCTGCACTATTGATTGAAGAACTGGGGTAAGGCAAAGCTCCTTAACCTCCCGGGCTTCAATCAATCATTAAAGGAATAGTTCACTTAGAGAGTGCGTGACTATTCCTTTAACCCATGCTGATCCCACTTTGTAGTGTTAAAAAATCCTTACCTTTCTACTCTACCTTTCTGCTCCAAATGGTTGTCCTGCAATGCTTGTCTAAAATCCAGGAAACTGAAGAGTAGGAGCTGTCTGCCCTTCTCTGTCCTCCATGAGGACTCAGACATGTCCTCCCTCCATCCTGATCCATTGCACTGCAAAGTTTTACTTTAATCCTTCTGCTGTAGTGTGCTTCCCTCCTTACCAACCCAAACCCCATGGTGTATTTGTAAGAAACTTCTTACCAAACTGGGATCCCTCTGCTAAATCAATCGCGGCAGACGCGTCTGTGATTGGCTGACTCTCAGCCAATAGTAGTAAGTAATATTTCTACAGACTTTTTTTACAAACACACGATGGGGTAAGGGTTGGGAAGGGGGGAAGCTACACAACAGCAAATCTTTAATTTTAGGGTGAATACCCTTTAATGATCTTTCATCCAGGTGGAGTTGACAGTACTGGGTGTAAACTGTTTTTAAGGATATAAGAATAATTTATATTAGTGGAGATTACTCTGTTATAAGTTTAATGGCTTCGTTTTATTTAAATCCACCTACTTGTCAGATAGAGGGCCTCTTTTTTTCATCACCTGAAGGAGGGGGCACATAATACCCCCTCAAATTTGTGTTACATGTGGTTCACAATAACTGAAAACTTGTTTGGAGTGCGACCCCCAGGTGTTTTATTCATTGGAATTGCTTTTTTTTGAGGGAGAACTAAATGAGGTGTCTGCCCCCCTGGTTGGGATAGAGTGCACCTCCATCTTTGGTTACCCTTTTAGGACTGTTTATGGTCCATATAGTGTTTTATTTTTATATAGGTTTAGTAGTATAGGGTAAGGTTTCCTGGCACCTGTATTTACAAAGAACATATAGACATCCATTAATTTACAGTATTTATCATTTTGTATATTTTTTCAGAAAAAACACATATTATGCTTAGTCTGCACAAAGCTTTTTTAAATTGACATCTTATAAAGCAAGGCCACTGCAGCCAATTATACAAAGCCATGCGATCCAAGGTTAAAGTCTTCCCTTTTGGCATTTGTGAAAACACAAATTATGTTGCATATTGTAATGTCTTTATTCACCAAAGCAGAAGCGCATCTAAAACAACCAAGTATCCCCCTAGATGTTGTTTGCAGCAAGCTAAACACAGTCCTCCGTTCCAAAATTCAATCTAAAATTCCTAATCCGTCTTTACAGTCACCATAACATGCTCTAACAGATATTTAGCAAAGGGCAACCTGAAATATTTTGATTTGAGCTCTCTCTCACTAGTCCAAAAAACCAACTGCCACTTTTGTTCCCAATCAGGACTTTACCATGTAATAATTTTGGCAGGTCCAAGGTTTGGATTTAAATTTCTACATTTACAAGAAATCCAAGATTGGCCTATTGATTTTTTGCAAAATAATAACATCTGCAATGAAGATTTCCATTTAGCTGCCTGTAGTTTTTCGGTATGCCGATGTTGTGGGCAATAAGCATTTACATACAGGAAACAGGTGCTCATAGCAAAAAAAATAATGAACTTGCTAAGACTTCAGAATAATGCCAACTGTTCATGTCTGGGACTTGTACCGAGGCTACGCATTAATTTTCAGGTCACAGAACCACAAGCAGACAGAATAGGTGACAGAATGTAACTCCATGAAAGACAGTTACTATGATATCAGAAACTATAATATACTACTGTTACCTAATGTGGTTGGAAGGCTTTTCATTCATGGGATCACAGTAATGTATACTAACACCCCTTTGTTTATAAAGATGCCGTGTGCAGATAATATAATATTTGGTATGGGGCCTAGGAATGTGCATTGAATTATCTCTCGATGTTTTGTATAAATTTTTGACCAGATCATAGCACTTCCCACTATGTATTTTAAAATGAAAGCCTACTTGGAGTGCTTCCCCCAATCACTTCTATTGAATATCTGTACTTCTCTGTTTTAATGATCCATTGAACCATTTTTACAAGTTTCCTTGCATTTGACCATTGACAATATTAAATTAAAAAGAAATATTTTTTAAAATACCCTTCTGCAAGAGATTTCCTTTCCCAGCTGTAGAACATTCTAAACGCTTTGCATGTCAGTTTTTGCCTTGTATTTAGAGATATTCTAGGGCGGATCACCAATGGCGCACTGCTCCTCCTGAGTTTAAGGTCATGCTAACTCGCTGTTATCTTCGTTATCAGACCTAACGCGCCTTTCTTGCGGCGTCTGCGTGGCTTACGACAAAGATAACCGCAGCATCTGTTGCCAGCAATGTTAGAATGCTGACGTGGCATTCTTTGCGCACTTTAAAACACCCAGCTAATAGCTATAACCGTGGGTATATTAGCATTTATACAAATAAATAAATTCGCTGGTGCTTTCTTCACCAAACCATGGGTAAATTTCATCATAGGACTCATGTATTCTTTAAGATAGAAGAAAAGAAGGTTAAGGTAAAAGTATCCTTACCTCTGGATAAACTGTATGCTAAAAAAGGTTTGGGACAACAGTGGTTTCCCTTAAGGGCAATGTCCCCACCAAACTATACGCCATAATCCCCCCACTACTGGCCCCCCTGGCTGTATTGTATTAAAATCACTTCACCTACATCCCAGCCTCCACATGTTCTCCTGGTAATGTCCCCCCCCCCAAGTCCAAAAAACTGCCCCCACAGAGGACTAGGCCACGGAATGTTCTCTATGACTCTCGCCTCCTACTCCTGCTCGGAGATTTTGTGGCATGCTAACTGCAGCTGCCTTACTCCCCCCCTCTCTCTCTCCCTCCCTCTCCCCCTGTTCTCCCTTCCCTCCCCCTAGTGTAAACCCTTAAGTATAAAGATTCCCCTGGTCTCCCCAGCCCCAAACTGCTATATTTTTATATTTTATAGAAATCTCCCCAAACTTTACTACCTCTCCTCTTTTCCTCGGCCGAATTGAGCTGGCTGGCAGCCGCGTCTGTGATTGGCTGCCGCCGCTCAGCCAATCACGAGACGCTGCTTGCCGGTCCCGCCCCCTCTGCTTGCATTTTCTCGCAGCAGAAGGGCCGGAAGCGTGGCGGCGGAAAGATGGAGGTACGTAGAGGTTTTGTGAGCCTTTCTTAAAATATAATATAGTCGGTTGGTGTCTGAGACACCAAGGGGGAAATCTTATATGAAAATTTTTTTTACGTGGACATACCCTTTTAACAAAACTTGTTCTTTTGCCTATTTATAATTCAATAAATAAACTCCCACACTGAAACTGGCTATTATGTTTTTCAGCACATAAGAATCGTTCTTTTTCAGGGTGACGGCAGCCTTCTTCTCTTTGTCTAAAAAATGAAGTAAGGCCCATGAATAAAATGCTTAAATTCTTAATCTTATATCACAGAATCCACATTATTAAGGAGCCTTCTGATTGGAGAAAGATTATTGGCTAAATTTATTACCCTTGTGATGCTGACATCCCCATTTCTCCTGTCCCAAGCAGGGCACATACAAGATGCAATTACAATAAAATACATTTACATTTGGTTAATAAATGATACACATCTATCTTTTTAAAATCATTAAAGGGGTCTTCCACCCCCCACACAAAACTTAGAATAGGGCTAATTGCCCCCCAACCCTCGACCTTGGCAGGTAAACCTACCCTACTAGCCTTTGTTTCCCTTTCCATGTTCTTCTGCTTAAGGTCTCGGGCCTTTTTCTGTGCACAGTAGCTGCAGACGGGTCAGACTATCAGCAGTGCCTGTAATTGGCGACTTCATCTCTTAGCCAATCACAGTTCCCTATTGGCAAAAGGTAACATATACATACATTACAAAAAAAATTTTTTTCAATAAGGGTACATTCCACAACAATTAATGAGGCAATCCCTGATATTTAAAACTAACATTCTATCTGCGTTTTAAACCCAAATTACCCCTAATCGAAATATAGACGAAGGAAACATAAAACATGAAAATAAAAATATCAAACAAAAACATGAAAATAAATTACGAACAATTTGACCGTATAATACGTCAAATATAACTGATTACTTGTTTTTTTTTTAAACCTGAAAAGAGTAAAACTGTTCTGTGCAGCCTTAATATTAATGATCTCCTTTAGAAAAGTTTGTTGAATCTAGTTACTTCTCTCATTTTTTTTATTTTTGCATTACTTTTTCCATTTTCCGCTGCCATCTGGGCTGATCTATGAATGAGATCAAGACCACAATTTGCCTACCCCGCCAAATAAAGAGGATGTCTGTGTGTTACAAGGGTGCAGCTTTTGTTTTTCTACGAGGGCTATGTGGTTGTTTTTTGTCCAGCTGCGCATTCTAGCATCCAGATCATCCCATACCCAGGGTAAAAAGCCGGGGGGGAGACTTTCAGTACGATTTGAAAAGTACCTTTCATGGCTTAATACTCACCTAAATATGGTAACCCCAGAAAAACTAATAAATATTACCGTTAACTAAACCCCAAACAATGGCTGTTGTCAAACATTCTAAAAAAAAAATGAGAAGAGTTGTACATTTTAAGAAATAATAATAAAGGAAAATCCCCTTACAAAAATTATAAAATGATGCTACAATTCCCATTAACTATGACCTTGGGCCCTATTTATTATAAAAAATCGTTATCGTTATCGAAACATACCGCTCGTTATCGTAAAATAACGACCGGTTTTACCGATAACGACCGTTGATTTACCGATAACGGTCCGTTATTTACCGATAACGACCGTTATCGTAAATACGTCGTTATCGGTAATAACGTACCGGTATTTACCGATAACGACCGGTATTTCCGATATCGGTTAAATAACGGCTATCGTAACTAAACGGTCGTTATCGGTAAAACCCGGTCGTTATTTTACGATAACGATCGGTTTTTACGATAACGATAACGATTTTTTATAATAGGGCCCTTGTGTTTAAATGGCCATGGAACTCTGTGACTTCCAATATTTTATATAACACTTCAAGGAGAACATTATTCACTATATTTTTGCTTATTTACACAACATTGGGATATAAACCTTTACAATTGTCATATGCCACATTCACACCTGCTCGATGTACAGCACGGTACACGGTACAGTTATATCCTCTACTGACCTTGTATACATAATATTTAAATACAAGATGGGATTTCTTTAGTAAATTGCAAACACCCTTGTGCAGGGCTGGAGTAAGGTCTGTGGGGGTCCCTGGGCAAAACATTGTCAGGGAGATTTATAAAAGTTCTTATTATTAAAAATACTGCTAATTTTGCCCCATCCAATCAGATATAATTTAACATATTAAGTGTTAACATCTGATTAGTGAGGCAAAATTAGCACCATTTTCATTATAAGAACTTTATTGAATACCCCTGTGTGTGTCTTACCCGTGACCATTGAATCCTATGGTTTGGGGCCTTTCTGCTTGCCTTTCCCTACGTATGAGAAATTGGCCTTAAATGGACACTATACTGAAAAAATGACTTTCCTCTCTTAATCTATATTGAATCATGTAAGTAGCTCTTACTCTGATTTGCGTGTGTACTGTTAGAGATGGCCGAACTTTGAAAGTTCGGTCCGTTTTCGAACTTTCGAATATATGGAAAGTTCGAAACAAAACCAACCCGTTAAAGTCAATGTGAGTCAAAAAAAAAAAGTTCTATTGAAATACAAATAATATTATTAATTACAAAAATTAACAATATATGGTAACTTAATGTAAATGGCTGTGGGACCTGGGAAATGGTCTGGGGGAACATGGTCAATATCCAGGACATTCGAAAAAAAATATTTACTCTCACCGCGCTATTTTCGAGCTCTGCATTTGAACATTCGATGTTCGCGCCTAGGTATTTTTACATTTTAATGCGGATTCGATGCTGCGTGTAGGCTTTAATGGACACTTTACTCGGATTCGATGTTCATGCCTAGATACCATGGACATTTTAACTCGCGGATTCGATGCTCGCGTATAGGACACTTTACTCGCAGATTCGATGCTTGCTCGCGCCAGATACCATGGACATTTTACTTGCGGATTGATGCTCGCATATAGGTTTTAATGGACACTTATTGCAGGATTCGATGCTCGCGTATAGGTATATAGGCATTTCACTTGCATATTCGAACGGTCGAACATTCGATATTATCAAAAGTCCGAAAAATCGAAAATCCGGGGCCGGGATAGTTCGAGTAGTCCGAATTCGTTCAAATTCGAATAGTTCGGCTCGAACTGGGTTGAGTTCGAGTTCTAGTCCATCTCTAGTTGCTGCATGCCTTCAATCCAGCACACATTTTGTTTAGGAGCAGTATCCCCCCTCCCTCTTTTAACCACTCCCACTTCCATCCGACCTGACTTTTTCCACAAACCAACTGTCAAGCCTGCACACAGCTGTCACCATTCCAGCTACAGCAAAACTGCTCACAGAAGATAGTTTTTGAGAGCAAGGACTTGATTGACAGCTGAAATGTAAGACGTTTAGATTGGATATAAAAGAAATAGGGGGCAGATTAACAAAAAAATTATACAGTGGTGGTTGGAATAATTATAGTTTCCAGTTATGATCAATTTAAAATACCTTTTTTCAGTATAGATGCTTATCTCAACAAGAAAGAGATAGCCTAATTGAAGTCTTTCTTCGAGCATAGCTGTGTGAACTAATTTGCTGAGATTATTAAATCCCATTGTATTGGCATATTGTGTAGATATATTTAAATATATTTTTTGCATTGCCATTTCTAAAGAACAGGGGTTAAGCCAATCTACTGTACCTTCTGGCAAGGAACAGAAACAGGAATCACACACAGATCTATGGACATTAATTTGGTAGCATGCATATTATTTAAACTATAGTTTGTTTCTGGAGGGATACAATTCTTATTTAAACAGATTTTCTTCTCCACATGGTTGGGTTTTTCCTTCAAATTCCACAGAGTGAAAAGTCTCAGAGAGCAAAAAGACAGTCTGTGAGCTCTGACAGCAGCTTTGACAGGTTACATCAAAAACCACCAGGAATAAAACGAAAATCTGTCTCTCTTTTCCCACTTTATCACTTTTTAACAAAGTGTCAAACCAAAGCACAAGGTACTGGAACGGAGTGAGGGAGAGGAGGTCCTAACCTTAGACATAGCTTTCAGATCCGAGCAAGTGCTGGATAACATACACAGTGGGTTGAAAACTGCCTGTGCTGGCATGATTCCTCTTCTTTGGCCTCTACATGAACATTTCTTATTTACAGTGTGGGCAAAAAGCTTCCTAAAATACCACATTTAACCCTCGAAAAAACAGGATTTATCAAGAAATAACATGTTTTAGTCTTATCCAACCCCCCCCACAAAAATGGAAGTTTCTTTAATGGCCGTTTTTAATACTTAAGCAAACAATGTTCAGCTGCACGATTGAAGGTGCTTGTATAGTGACAGGCTGCATGTATGATATCATTAAACTAAATGCTTGCTTATAGGGCATGTCACTCTTGAAACAAAAAAATGTTTTTTCCAGGTTATTCCATGCATTGTAACCAGAATTATTAAATGCATTTTATCCTTTCTGGCAATGGTATCGGCCTCCCCCTCTGATCAATGAGCTTTATATTAGTTTGACCATGTGCAGAGGTGAAACAGCAGTTAATCATTGGCTGTGATGTCAGCTGTCACAGCCTTGATTGACTGCATGGAGGGGGGGCCATCTTACTCTGTCAGATTAGCGACAATAATTTTCCTATATATCTGGTTAATAATGCAGGTAATAAAAAATATATTAGATAGTATATTGGATTGTTTTAACAAAAGCTGGATGAGTTTCTAAAACACAAAGATGTGCATGTTACTGGTATAAAAGTACACATAAAGTAACATAAAGTTGGAGTTGATCCAGGTCAATTTCTAATTGCCACTTTTTTTGGCCTTTATACTGTTATGGGGTCTTTTGGATCAACATTAAGGCGGAAATGTGGGTATTACGAGTAGGTTGGACATATGTCTTTATTCAACCTCAAATACAATTACATTTGCGAATTTTTGAGGTGTGTTCATTGAGTATCCTAATTTACAGCATACTTTCATTAATAGAGCTTTCGTGGGTGGCAAGTAGCACACTTTTTATACAATACAGTACATTGCTACAACACAAGGTTACATTACAGTATAATAACCAAAGAAACAGATATGACTACAGGATAGAACATTGTCCATGATTACAGTTTACAGTTTACAGCACCGTTTTAAACAGACTGATATTGAGATTTCGGTTTGTCTTTTCTCCAGGATTCTGATTTAGATGGGCAAATGTGGTTCATCCATTTGCAAATTAGGGTGTGCCTTTTTACAATACACTGTACAATGCTCCAATAATAAAAGAAATAAATAAAGGCAGTAATAATGATTGTGAATACTGTTGGTGACACAAATGTTTTCTGGTTGTTTTAGCATCAATCTAAAGAGCATACATTGCATGGAACAATCTAGGCATACTACATTCACTAAACAAAGAATAATGTAAAAAAGAGGCTTAACTACAGGCTTACCTACTCAGGTACTCCTTCCTGTGCAAAAAATAGGTGAAACTTGGCCTGGGGTAATGTCCTGCACTTTTTATTTGCATTTTGTACTACTTGCACCCACCCTTGTATGTAACATGTATGCATTCCTCATATTTATTAATGCAACAGTAAAGCATCACGGAAGAGTTGGCGCTATATAACACCCACAATAATATGTCTCACTATTGATTTGTCCGCACCCTTTCCTCTTTTTTGCCAGATAAATTAAACTCATTGGGCAATTTGTCAGAAAAAGCACATCATACAATTATATTCATACTGTCAATGTAAGAAAGGATTCACACAAAATGTAAACTTTACAAAAATTCTCTATTTGTGTATCTTTTTGAAAGATACGCAGCTGTTTTCTGCGATTTAGTATAATTTACGTGTAATGTGTGATATTATTTGACGTAAAGTTAATATTTTTATTTTTAGGATACATGAAAAATTACTTGTTTTATTCTCCACTGGAAAAAGCATACAGTAAGCCATTTTGCCTTCTAGAGAGTGAAAGTGAATGTTGCACAGAGGTCGTGGTAAAGGTCACACAGCAGGTTTGATGTGTCAGGAATAAAAGATGGGATCACATCTGGAACAGTTTGCAGAATAAATAAATGTGAAGGCTCATATATCAACTGACACCTTCCAATCAGTGAGGGAAAGGGAAAATAAAGTCTTTAATAACCTTTGTACCACATACAAAAGACATTAAAGGGGCAGTTCCTACAGAAGAGAAAATATAACACGTTGAAACATTTGCATTTGTAACTACATTCAGAATCACAGAGATGACCTTAAGTAGACAGTCTGCTATAAAATTCACTTGATATTTTTGGTAAACTAAGGGCATGTAAAATGGGTGACATATGCACCTGTGTAGATTACACCACGCAATTTTTAACTTTTTTTCTTCTACTTTCGAGAAATAGATTTTCTAATAGGTGACAGGATTTTGTGAGGGTTCATTTACCTTGAGATATCTCGCTAAAAGTGATTTTCCTTTAAATTCATGAGTATATGTCCAGCCATATAACCACAATTTACCTATAGGTTTAACACCCCCCACCCATTTTTGTTATAGTAACACAGTAACATAGTAATTGAGGTTGAATAAAAACATTTTTAATCCACCTTTTTACCCTCCCTTTTAACCCTACCTAACAGTTGATCCAGAGGAAGAAAAAAACCCAGCTAAAAAAAAGGGGTTGGGGGGGTGAATTCTTTCCTGACACCAACGGCAATTACACCAGAGAGTTTATTGTATTGCCCATTAATATTATGTATGAAGTGATCATATCCCCCACACAACGTTGTTTCTCCAATGTAAAACAGCACTTACTTGTCCATCTGCCTGCATATTCAAGCCCCTCCATTACCTTTGTTATTTTAGTGCCCTTCTCCCCAACTGCTTCCATTTCCAAGATGTCCCTCTTGTATATGGGATTCCAAAACTGCACTGCATATTCTAAATATTTTTCTCTTGAATCTATTCCCCTCTTTACAAGACAATATCTTGCTAGCTGCTCTAGCCGTTGCTGTCTGACGCTGTTTGCTACAGCACGCTGTATTTGTGTTTAAATGGCCATGGAACTCTGTGACTTCCAATATTTTTATATAACACTTCAAGGAGAACATTATTCACTATATTTTTTGCTTATAATTTACACAACATTGGGATATAAACCTTTACAATTGTCATATGCCACATTCACACCTGCTCGATGTACAGCACGGTACACGGTACAGTTATAATCCTCTACTGACCTTGTATACATAATATTTAAATACAAGATGGGATTTCTTTAGTAAATTGCAAACACCCTTGTGCAGGGCTGGAGTAAGGTCTGTGGGGGTCCCTGGGCAAAACATTGTCAGGGAGATTTAATAAAAGTTCTTATTATTAAAAATACTGCTAATTTTGCCCCATCCAATCAGATATTATTTAACATATTAAGTGTTAACATCTGATTAGTCGAGGCAAAATTAGCACCATTTTCAATTATAAGAACTTTTATTGAATACCCCTGTGTGTGTCTTACCCGTGACCATTTGAATCCTATGGTTTGGGAGCCTTTCTTGCGTTGCCTTTCCCTACTGTATGAGAAATTGGCCTTAAATGGACACTATACTGAAAAAATGACTTTTCCTCATTTTAATCTATAATTGAATTCATGTAAGTAGCTCTTACTCTGATTTGCGTGTGTTGCTGTTAGAGATGGCCGAACTTTGAAAGTTCGGTCCGTTTTCGAACTTTCGAACTATATGGAAAGTTCGAAAGTTCGAAAACGAACCCGTTAAAGTCAATGTGAGTCAAAAAAAAAAAAAAGTTCTATTGAAATACAAATAATATTAATTACAAAAATTAACAAATATTAATGGTAACTTAATGTAAATGGCTGTGGGACCTGGGAAATGGTCTGGGGAACATGGTCGAATATCCAGGACATTCGAAAAACAATTTTACTCTCACCGCGCTATTTTCGAGCTCTAGCAGTTGAACATTCGATGTTGCCGCCTAGGTATTTTGTACATTTTAATTGCGGATTCGATGCTTGCGTGTAGGCTTTAATGGACACTTTACTCGCGGATTCGATGTTCACGCCTAGATACCATGGACATTTTAACTCGCGGATTTGATGCTCGCGTATAGGACACTTACTCGCAGATTCTGATGCTCGCGCCTAGATCCCCATGGACATTTTACTTGCGGATTTGATGCTCGCATATAGGTTTTAATGGACACTTTACTCACGGATTCGATGCTCGCGTATAGGTATAATAAGCATTTCACTTGCATATTCGAACGGTCGAACATTCGATATTTATCAAAAGTCCGAAAACATCGAAAATCCGGGGCCGGGATAGTTCGAGTAGTCCGAATTCGTTCAAATTCGAATAGTTCGGCTCGAACTTGGGTTTGAGTTCGAGTTCTAGTCCATCTCTAGTTGCTGCATGCCTTCAATCCAGCACACATTTTGTTTAGGAGCAGTATCCCCCCTCCCTCTTTTAACCACTCCCACTTCCATCCGACCTGACTTTTTTCCCACAAACCAACTGTCAAGCCTGCACACAGCTGTCACCATTCCAGCTACAGCAAAACTGCTCACAGAAGAATAGTTTTTGAGAGCAAGGAACTTGATTGACAGCTGAAATGTAAGACGTTTAGATTGGATATATAAAGAAATAGGGGGCAGATTAACAAAAAAATTATACAGTGGTGGTTGGGAATAATTATAGTTTCCAGTTATGATCAATTTAAAATAACCTTTTTTTCAGTATAGATGCCCTTTAATGCTTATCTCAACAAGAAAGAGATAGCCTAATTGAAGTCTTTCTTCGAGCATAGCTGTGTGAACTAATTTGCTGAGATTATTAAATCCCATTTGTATTTGGCATATTGTGTAGATATATTTAAATATATTTTTTGCATTGCCATTTCTAAAGAACAGGGGGTTAAGCCAATCTACTGTACCTTCTGGCAAGGAACAGAAACAGGAATCACACACAGATCTACTGGACATTAATTTGGTAGCATGCATATTATTTAAACTATAGTTTGTTTCTGGAGGGATACACGGTGACATAGCAGTATTCCCTGTAATTTCACTGTAATAGTCGGCTAATGGTTTCCCAAGCAACAAAAATCAAAGCAACAGTAGTTTAGAGCAAGCAGGAATAGCAGTATGCTATTTCATACACCAAGTGCATGTACTCACACAGTCTTATGTGCTCCACTACACTACTACAGTATTGTTTAATTATAATGCATTGGTTCAGCAGGAACATGACGCCGGCAAAAAAACGACTAAAAGTTGAAGGGGAACTAAAGTCTTCAGAGAGCATTCATAGACAGAGCACCTTCAAACATACAACTAGAGATGTAATGTGGGTTCGAATAGAACCCGGTTTTGAATCGATCTGAGGTTTTCGAAGTCCGACCAAACTTTCAGAACTCCTGTATTTCACGGAACTGGATTTTCCATTCATCCCAAAAAGTAGACGATCATTGAAAAATAGACGATTATCGAAATAACCCTCAAAAGTAGCACTCGATTTCGGTAACTCTAGAAAATAGAATACGGAGCTCGAAAACAGACCAATCATGAGGTAAGAGATTTTAAATAGTTTTGGTTATTCAACGGGTTCCCCAGACCATTTCCCAGTCTCTGTGCTCATTTAAAGTAACCTGTACTATTCACTATTAAAATACATCTTTATAGACTCCTATGGGTCGTTTTTCGAATTTCTTTCTGGAATTTTGAAAATTCGAAAACGGAACAAAACTCACAGTTTCGAACATCTCTACATACAACAAGCCATGTCTTACCTCTCCCTTTGCTATGGCTGCTGGGTGATTTATGAAATTAACCTGTGGGTCTAGGGGTCAGCTCCCATAATCCACCTAGCTGGCTAAGTGTCTCGTTACATTCACACTCTGTAGTGCTCAACAGATCAAAATGACAGCTTTGATTCCTAAACCTACAGTCAATATATTGCAGCTCAGAGATCTTCCCTCACCCTACATAGAACAGGGGTTTCAATGCATTTTAAACATTTTTAAATCCTCCTACTCCAAACAATGACTGTATATTCCTTTGCTTTTACACACAAAAAGTAATCTCTGCGAGTGTATTTGTAACTAGCATGGAGTAGAATTAGAATATTAACATGTCAGCAAAAATAAAAGTAAGCCTGGGGAATTGAACCTGCAACCTTTTATGCTCTGTCTGGCTAAAAGAAAAGCTCCTAACCAAACAGAGATACATGTGGAACACTAGTACATGTAGAATCTTTTGAAAGTAAAAAAAAATGGAAACAAAAATAGTCTGGGGATTTGAATCTTTTGGACTATCAGGGAGATTAATAAATGTCCTTATCATTTAAAATGGTGCTAATTTTGCTCCAACCAATCAATCTTATTTACATTTGAAACTAACATCTGATTGGTTGGGCAAAGTTAGCACCATTTTTAACAATAAGAACTTTTATTGAATAACCCTGTATGTGTTTTAAACAAATGCTTTTGCAGATGAGCCACCACAGCATATTCAAGGAAAACACAAGGCTATAAGTTTTCATGGGCTGTGAGTTGTACTGGCAGCATCACAGGAGCGTTCTTAGTTACAACATCTATTTCTTACTTGTATGTAAATGCAACTTAAGACTTAAAATGTATAGGTGTTCTGTGAAAACTTCATATTAGGATTTAAAAATAAGGGTTGTTTGTTCCTAAAATTGTATAATGCAGAGATTTACATAATGAGCCTAGTTTCTTTTTCCCAATAAAACTTTACTGCTATTGTTTCAATGGCCTTTTGTCAGGGATTCTCTGTCTTGCCTTCCCCGCCAGCCTCCTTAGCCAAAGGATATGGCTGGGAGGACCACCTCTCTTCTCCATGGCACAGGTCATGACCACACCGCCATGCACATTCACGGGCATGGTGATGTCACTCCTGGGAGAGCCTTTATTGCAGCCCGGCATCCAACAGGCAAGATGACCATTCCTTACACTTGGCTCCCATTCTCATGTTTTTCCCTGTTCCTACCTACTTACCTTGCTTTCAGCTGCTCCTGTTGTACCTGCATACTTACCTTGCCTTCAGCTACTCCTGTTTTACCTGCATACTTCCTTGCCTTCAGTTGCTCCTGTTGTACTGCATACTTACCCTGCCTTCAGTTGCTTGCTCCTGTTGTTGCCTTCATACTCACCTCACCAAAGCTGTTCTAGTACCTTTTGTTTCTAGCAAACAAAGATTGAGGTTCTTCATGTACTGATAACCCCGTATAAGCCAGTTGCATAAGTAGACTTTCTTTTTAGGAAGACAAAGTATAGAAGGTTACAGGTTCATTCTCCATACTTACTTTTTTACTGAAATTAGAATATCTGTTTTCTTACAGCCATGCTAGCAAAGAATAAACTGCAAATATTATTTTCTTTTTTGTATGAAAAGCAAGGCCTTATTATTCTTAAGACGGGAGCATTGGTAATGTGTAATATTTAAACTGCACTAATCTGTGTTCTGTGAGGGAGGGATGATTTCTGAGCTATACATAATTGTTTTTGTATTCCTATATATTCTTGCCCTGGCCCACCACCTGGGTTGATTCAGTTGCTCAGTAGAGATCTGAGCATTTTGACCCATCCAACAGCCAATCATTAGAATTACTGTTAGGAACATTCCAAGGTATTTGGAATGTCAAAGCAGGAATAGCAAGTGTTATAAATCAAATGTTTTTTTTTTAATGGAAGAGAATATTTAGAATAATAAGGAATGAACAATATAAACTAAGAATTTTTAAATATTAAACTTTCTCTTTCAGTTAAAAGCTATATAAAAAAAATCCTATCTGTAAAAACATATTTCCTTACATTTACTTATGCTATTAGATTTTACCATTTAAAGTACTTATTGAGTTTGGGAACTTGTTACTTGAATATTTGCCAGTATTCTCCAAAACTTCATGGAGGCTGGTAGAGATGGCCAAACTTTCTGAAGTTTCTTTCTTTTTTGAACTTAAAAAGTAAAGTTTGGAAGTCAGTAGTTTTTTTTTGAGGGATACCAATACTGAATGCTACATTCAAGCGTTATTTAGCGCCACATTCTAGGGTCATGCAATTCAAGGGTTGCCAAAACCAAACGCAACATTCAGGGTTATCGCCGATTTTGAGGGTTACCGAAGCCGCATTGAGGGTATGGAGTGATGAAGTTGAGGGTTATGAACCGATCGAACTTGCGATATAATTGAAAGTTCAGATAGTTCAAAATCTGTAAAGTTTGAATAGTTGTTTGGGTTTTGTTCCAACTATTAAAGTTGTGTTGAGCTCTGGTTCTAGTCCATCTCTAGAGGCTGGTTATGCGAGTAGTTGGAAAATGCAAAAACAGCTTTGCAGGCAGAACTAGGGCATGTGTCTAATATTTCACCCCAATTGCATTTTTCTGAGGGGGCTTTGGAAAAGAAAGCAGTGACCAAGATCAATGCAGCCAGCCTTACTTTTATCTTTTATTTTTGTTTCTTCTTCTTTAAAGGAATAGTTCACTAGAAATGTAAACTATTCCTTTAATGTTTGATTGAAACAGGAGGTTAAGGAGCTTTGCCTTATCTACCACTCTCAATCAATTAAGCAGGAGCAACGAAGATATTTACCTTACATGCGATCCTCCGCTGCAGCAGGAAAAAAAAAAAAACAGGTCTGGACCTGTCACTCGCTAGAGATGGACTAGAACTGGAACCCGAATTATAGAGCAAAGTATTCGATGTTCAAACGAATTTTGACTTTTCGAATTATCCCAGACCCGGATTTTCGATATTTTCCGAACTTTCGATAATTATCAAATGTTCGACTGTTCGAGGAAATCGAATATCCGAGTAAAATGCCTAATATACCTATACGCAACATCGAATTCGCAAGGTAAATGTCCATGATACCTAGGCACGAGCATTGAATCCTTGAGTAAAGTGTCCATTAAAACCTAAACACGAGCACCGAATCCGCAAGTAAAATGTCCATGATACCTAGGCGTGAGCATTGAATCCACGAGTAAAGTTACATTAAAACCTATACGCGAGCATCGAATATGCAAGTAAAATGTCCATGATACCTAGGCGCGAACATCGAATGTTCGAACGTGAGAGCTCGAAAATAGTGAGAGTAAAATTGGTTTTCAATGTCCTGGATATTCAAACATGTTACCCAGACCATTTCCCAGGTCCCACAGCCATTTACATTAAGTTACCATTAATATTTTAATTGTATTTCATTCGAACTTTTCAAACTATTTGACTCCCATTGACTTTAATGGGTCCGTTTTCGAACTTTCCACATAGTTCTAAAGTTCGAAAACGGAATGAACTTTCGAAAGTTCGGCTATCTCTAGCCACTGCTGCAGTCTGCACAGGTGGATTGCGCAAAAGGTAAATTATACTTTGTCCCTGGCTCCTGCTTAATTGATTGAAGAACAGGAGGTAAGACATAGCTTCTTAACCTCCCGATCTTCAATCAATACATTAAAGGAATAGTTTACAGTGAACTATTCCTTTAATGTATACATCTTTTTCTGACAATTTTGCTTCATCTGTTTTGAGGGAAATGTTTCTCTTTACACACATGTCTGTTTATGTGCATTGCAGCAGACAGACAAACAAAAACCAAAAAAAGTGTTTCTATCAATGTTGATTCATCGCCCTTGCCAACAACTTGTTTTGCTTTCATAATCTAGATTTTCACTGTATTTACTACAGCACAATAACAATGCTGTGTACTAAAAAATGAAACCGGTAGGAGTACGTGTGTTGTGTACACTGCTGGTGTTCTTACTGTATTGATTTAAATCAAATTAACTACATAATATTTTTAATTACTTGAATGTAAAGTATTCTTTCAAGCCACCAACTGTATTAACATTTTGACTATATGCTCAGATTTTTTATATAAATCAAAAAAACAGTTTACACATTCTTATAATCATGTAAGGGTATGTCCACCCCAAAGACAAAAACTTTTCATACAATGCTAATTGTCCCCTAAACCTCAACCTCACAAGGTTCTTACTTTCTAACAATGTTGATAAACCTTTTTACCAGCCTTCGTTTCCTCAGTGTTCTTATGCTTAGAAGGGGCCAGACCAGCAGTGGAGCCTGTGACACAATTAAAAGTTTTGTGGGGGATAGATATACCCTTTAAAGGGTATGTCTACACCAAAAACTAAAAATTAAAGGAATAGTTCACTTACCTTTCGTTCTCACGGACCCTGCACATATTGATTGAAGAAGACTGGAGGTAAGCAAAGCTCCTTAACCTCCCGGGCTTCAATCAATACATTAAAGGAATAGTTCACTTAGAGAGTGCAGTGAACTATTCCTTTAACCACCCATGCTGATCCCACTTTGTAGTGTTAAAAATCCTTACCTTTCTATACTCTTCTACCTTCTGCTCACAAATGGTTGTCCTGCAATGCTTGTCAAAATCCAGGAAACTGAAGAGTAGGAGCTGTCTGCCTCTTCTCTGTCCTCCATGAGGACTCAACATGTCCTCCCTCCATCCTGATCCATTGCACTGCAAAGTTTTACATTTAATCCTTCTGCTGTATGTAGCTTCCCTCCTTACCAACCCAAACCCCATGGTGTATTTGTAAGAAACATGCTTACCAAACTGGTTCCCTCTGCTAATCAATAGCCGGAGAGACCGTCTGTGATTTGCTGATCTCACAGCCAATAAGTAAGTAAGTAAGTTTACAGACTTTTTTTTACAAACACACATGGGGTAAGGGTTGGGAAGGGGGGAAGCTACACAACAGCAAATCTTTATTTTAGGGTAATACCCTTTAATGATTCTTTCATCCAAGGTGGATTGACAGTACTGGGTGTAAACTGTTTTTTAAAGGATATAAGGAATAATTTATATTAGTGGAGATTACTCTGTTATAAGTTTAATGGCTTCGTATTTATTTAAATACCTACATTGTCATAGAAGGGCCTCTTTTTTTCATAAACACACCTGAAGAAGGGGGCACATAATACCCCTCAAATTGTTGTGGTTACATGTGGTTCACAATAAGCTGAAAACTTGTTTGGAGTGCGACCCCGTGCACCCCAGTGTTTTATTTTCATTGGAATTGCTGTTTTTTGAGGGAGAACTAAATAGGTGTCTGCACCCACTGGTTGGGATAGAGTGCACCTCCATCTTTGGTTACCACTTTAGGACTGTTTATGGTCCTATAGTGTTTTATTTTTATAGGTTTATAGTAGTATAGGGTAAGGTTTCCTGGCACCTGTATTTACAAAGAACATATAGACATCCATTAAGTTTACAAGTATTTATCATTTTGTATATTATTTTCAAAAAAAAAAAAACATATTATGCTTAGTCGGCACAAAGCCTTTTTAAATTGACATCATTATAAAGCAAGGCCACTGCAGCCAATTATACAAAGCCATGCGATCCAAGGTTAAAGTCTTCCCTTTTGGCATTTGTGAAAACACAAATTATGTTGCATATTGTAATGTCTTTATTCAAACCAAAGCAAGCGGCAGCTAAAACAACCAAGTATCCCTAGATGTTGTTTGACAGCAGCCTAAACACAGCTCTCCGTTCCAAATTCAAATCTAAAATTCCTATCCAGTCTTACAGTACCATAACATGCTCACAGAGATATTAGCAGGGCACATGAAGATTTTGATTGAGCTCTCTCTCACTAGTCAAACCAACTGCCACTTTTGTTCCAAGCGGACTGTTAACCATGTAAATAATTTTGGCAGGTTGACAAGGTTGATGATTAATTTCTACATTTACAAGAAATCGGATGTGGCCTAGTCTGATTTTTGCAAATAATAAACATCTGGCAATGAAGATTTCCATTTAGCTGCCTGTAGTTTTCGGTATGCATATGTTGTGGCAATAAGCAGTTACATACAGGAAACAGGTCTATGAGAAAAAAAATAATGAAATTGCTAAGACTTCAGAATAATGCAACGTTCATGTCTGGACTTGTACCAGAGCTAGCATATTTTCAGTCACAGAAACCACAAGCATGACAGAATAGGTGACAGAAATGATAACTCATGAAACAGTTAATATGTATATCAGAAACTATAATATACTGTACCTTAATGTGGTTGGAAGGCTTTTCATTCATTGTGATCACAGTAATGTATACTAAAACCCCTTTGTTATAAATGATGCCATTGTGCAGATATATATATTGTATGGGGCCAGGAATGTGCATTGATTATCTTTCTCTATGTTGTATAAATGTTTGACCAGATCAGGGCACTTCCTAAATGTAGTTGTATTAGCCTAATTGGAGTGCTTCCAAATCCTTTATTGAATATCTGTACTTCTCTTTTTAATGATCCATTGAACCTATTTTAATGTTTTCCTTGCATTGACCAATTGAAATATTAAATTAAAAGAATATTTTTTAAATCCCTGCTGCAGAGATTTCCTTTCAGCTGTAGAACTATTTCTAACCTTGTGCATGTGCGTTTGCCTTGTATTTAGGAGATATTCTCAGGGCGATGCACCAATGGGCGCACTGCTCCTCCTGAGTTTGTAGGCAGCTAATCGATGCTATATCGGTTATCATGGACTTAAGCTCCTTTCTTGCGGCGTCTGCGTGGCTAACGACAAGATAACGCGCAGCTGTTGCAAGCAATGTTATGCTGAAAGCGGCTTCTATTGCGGCACTTTAAACACCAGCTAATAGCTAATAACTGGGGGATATTATCACTTTATACAAATAAAATAAATTCGCTGGTGCTTTCTTCACCACTATGTTTTCATAGGACTCATGGGATTCTTAAGATTAGAAGAAAAGAAGGTTAGGTAAAAGTGCCTTCCTCTGGATAACTGTATGCTAAAAGGTTGGACTACAGTGGTTTCCTTAAAGGGCATGTCCACCACCAAAACATATCCATCCCACACCTACTGGCCCCACTGTAGTGTATTGTTTAATCCTTACCTCACATCCCAGCTCCATATGGTTCTCCTGTAGTCCCCCCCAAAGGTCCCAAAAACTGCCCACCAGGAGGATAGCAGAGTCCATATAGGACTCTGCCTCCTACCTGGCCTCCGGAGAAGTTTGGCATGGTACTGCAGCCCTTCTCCCCCCCTCCCCCTCCCCTCTCCCGATTATCCCTCCCCCTAGCTTTAAACCCTTAATGTATAATATCCCCCTGGTCTCAGCCCCAACTGCTTATTTATATATTTTAAGAAA
Source organism: Hymenochirus boettgeri (assembly GCA_019447015.1). Lineage (NCBI taxonomy): Eukaryota > Metazoa > Chordata > Amphibia > Anura > Pipidae > Hymenochirus > Hymenochirus boettgeri. The sequence continues at coordinate 171,611,451 of CM033476.1, forward strand.
GCTCCCCAAACTTTACTTACCTCTCCTCTCCTCTCTCCTCGCCGAAGTGAGCTGCCTGGCAGCCGCGTCTGTGATTGGCTGCCGCTCAGCCAATCACAGATGCGGCTGCGGTCCCGCCCCTCTGCTTGCATTTTCTCGCAAGCAGAGGGCCGGGAACGCGGTGGAGGAAAGAGGGGAGGTAAGTAGAGTTTGAGGAGCTTTCTTAAAATATAAATATAGCGGTTGGGGCTGGGAGACCAGGGGGAATCTTATATGAAAAATTTTTTTTTACGGTGGACATACCCTTTAACAAAAACTTGTTCTTGCCTATTTATAATAAATAATATAACTCACACTGAAACTGGCTATTATTTTTCAGCACATAAGACGTTACTTTTTTCAGGGTGACGGCAAGCCTTCTGCTCTTTTGTCTAAAAATGAGTAAGGCCATGAATAAAATGCTTAAATTTTATCTTATATCACAGAATCACATTATTAAGGAGCCTTCTGATTGGAGAAGATTATTGCATAAATTATTAACCCTTGTGATGCTGACACTCCCATTTCTCCTGTCAGCAAGCAGGCACATAAAATGCAATTACAATAAAATACAATTTACATTTGTTAATAACATGATATCATCTACTTTTTAAAAATCAATTAAAGGGTATGTCCACCCCCCACACAAAACTTTAGAATTAGGCTAATTGCCCCCCAAAACCTCGACCTTGCAAGGTAAACCTACCTACTAGCCTTTGTTCCCTCAGTGTTCTTCTGCTTAGTTCTCGTGCCTTTTCTGTGCACAGTAGCTGCAGAAGGGGTCAGACTATCAGCAGTGCCTGTAATTGGCTGACTTCATATCTTAGCCAATCACAGTCCCTATTGCCAAGGTAACATATACATACATTACAAAAAAATTTTTTTCAATAAGGGTACATTCCACAACAATTAATGAGGCATCCCTGAATTTAAACTAAGCATTCTATCTGGTTTTAAACCCAAATTACCCCTAATCGAAATAGAGAAGAAGGAAACATAAAACATGAAAATAAAAATATAAAACATGCAAAAATAATTAAAGACAATTTACCGTATATACTCAAATATAAGCTGATGTACTTGTTTTTACCTGAAAAGAGTAAAACTTTCTGTGCAGCCTGAATATTAATGATACCTCCTTTAGAAAAGTTTGTTGAATATAGTTACTTCTCTCATTTTTTTTATTTTTTCATTACTTTTCCATTTCCCTTGCAGTCTGGGCTGATCTATGAGTGAGCAGGACAACAATTGCCTACCCCACCAAAATCAAGAGGATTCTGTGTGTTACAGGGTGCAGCTTTTGTTTTTCTAGGGCTATGTGTTTTTGTCCAGCTGCTCCTTCTAGCATCCAGATCAGCCCAGACCCAGGTATAAGCCGGGGGGGGGAGACTTTCAGTAAGATTTGAAAAGTAACATTTCATGGCTTATACTCAAATAAATATGGTAACCAGAAAAAACTAATAAATATTACCGTAACTAAACCCAAACAATGGCTGTTGTCACCATTCTAAAAAAAAAATGAGAAGAGTTGTACATTTTAAGAAATAATAATAAAGAATAATGCCCCTTACAAAATTATAAAAGGATGCTACAATTCCCTTAACTAGTGACCTTGGGCCCTATTTATAAAAAATCGTTATCGTTATCTAATTGTCCCCTAAAAACCTCAAACCTCACAAGGTTCTTACATTTCTAACATGTTGATAACCTTTTACCAGCCTTCGTTTCCTCAGTGTTCTTAGCTTAGAAGGGGCCAGACAGCAGTGGAGTGTGACACAAATTAAAAGTTTTTGTGGGGGATAGATATACCCTTTAAAGGGTATGTTACCACCAAAACTAAAAATGAAAGGAATAGTTCACTTACCTTTCGTTCACGGACCTGCAATATTGATTGAAGAACTGGGGTAAGGCAAAGCTCTTAACCTCCCGGGCTTCACATCAATACATTAAAGGAATAGTTCACTTAGAGAGTGCGTGAACATTCCTTTAACCACATGCTGATCCCACTTTGTAGTGTTAAAAAATCCTTACCTTTACTACTCTACCTTCTGCTCCAAATGGTTGTCCTGCAATGCTTGTCTAAAATCCAGGAAACTGAAGAGTAGAGCTGTCTGCCTCTTCTCTGCTCCCATGAGGACTCAGACATGTCTCCCTCCATCCGATCCATGCACTGCAAAGTTTACATTTAATCCTGCTGTAGTGTAGCTTCCCTCCTTACCAACCCAAACCCCATGGTGGATATTGTAAGAAAACTGCTTACCAAACGGGATCCCTACTGCTAAATCAATAGCCGGCAGACGCGTCGTGATTGGCTGATCTCAGCAACTAAGTTAAGTAGTAAGATTTCTACAGACTTTTTTTTACAAACACACGATGGGGTAAGGGTTGGGAAGGGGGGAAGCTAAAGCACACAACAGCAAATCTTTAATTTTAGGGTGGAATACCCTTTAAGATTCTTTCATCCAAGGTGAGTTGACAGTACGGGTGTAAACTGTTTTGAAGGATATAAGGAATAAATTTATATTAGTGGAGATACTCTGTTATAAGTTTAATGGCTTCGTTTTATTTAAATACCATACATTGTCAGATAGAAGGGCCTCTTTTTTCATCACTGAAGAAGGGGGCACATAATCCCCCCTCAAATGTTGGTTACATGTGGTTTCACAATAACTGAAACTTGTTTGGAGTGCGACCCCAGTGTTTTTATTCATTGGAAGTGCGTTTTTGAGGGAGAAACTAAAGAGGTGTCTGCACCCACTGGTTGGGATTAGAGTGCACCTCCATCTTTGGTACCACTTTAGGACTGTTTTGGTCCATATAGTGTTTATTTTTATATAGGTTTAGTAGTATAGGGTAAGGTTTCCTGGCACCTGTATTTACAAAGAACATATAGACATCCATTAATGTACAGTATTTATCATTTTGTATATTTTCAGAAAAAAAAACATATTTATGCTTAGTCTGCACAAAGCCTTTTTAAATGACATCTTTATAAAGCAAGGCCACTGCAGCCAATTATACAAAGCCATGCGATCCAAGGTTAAAGTCTTCCCTTTTTGGCATTTGTGAAAACACAAATTATGTTGCATATTGTAATGTCTTTATTCAAACCAAACAGCAGAAGCGGCAGCTAAAACAACCAAGTATCCCTAGATGTTGTTTGACAGCAGCCTAAACACAGCTCCTCCGTTCCAAATTCAAATCTAAAATTTACTATCCAGTCTTACAGTACCATAACATGCTCTACAGAGATATTAGCAGGGCACATGAAAGATTTTGATTGAGCTCTCTCTCACTAGTCAAACCAACTGCCACTTTTGTTCCAAGCAGGACTGTTAAACATGTAAATAATTTTGGCAGGGGTGACAAGGTTGGATTTAATTTCTACATTTACAAGAAATCGGATTGGCCTAGTCTGATTTTTGCAAAATAATAACATCTGCAATGAAGATTTCCATTTAGCTGCCTGTAGTTTCGGTATGCATATGTTGTGGCAATAAGCAGTTACATACAGGAAACAGGTGCTATGAGAAAAAAAATAATGAAATTGCTAAGACTTCAGAATAATGCAACTGTTCAGTGTCTGGACTTGTACCGAAGCTAGCAGTATTTCAGGTCACAGAAACCACAAGCATGACAGAATAGGTGACAGAATGATAACTCCATGAAAAAGTATATGTATATCAGAAACTATTAAATACTGTACTTAATGTGGTTGGCAAGGCTTTTCATTCATGTGATCACAGTAATGTATACTAAAACCCCTTTGTTTTTATAAAGTATGCCAGTGTGCAGATATAATATGTATGGGGCTCCAGGAATGTGCATTGATTACTTTTCTATGTTTGTATAAATGTGTGACCAGATCAGTAGCACTTCCAAATGTAGTTGTAAATTAGCCTAATTGGAGTGCTTCCAAAATTTATTGAATATACTGTACTTCTCTTTTTAATGATCCATTGAACCTATTTTAGTTTCCTTGGCATTGACCAATTGAAATATTAAATTAAAAGATATTTTTTAAAATCCCTGCTGCAGAGATTTCCTTTCAGCTGTAGAATATTCTAACCTTTGTATGTGCAGTTTGCCTTGTATTTAGGAGATATTCTCAGGGCGATGCACCAATGGGCGCACTGCTCCTCCTGAGTTTAGGTCACGCTAATCGATGCTATATCGGTTATCATGACTTAAGCTCCTTTCTTGCGGCGTCTGCGTGGCTAACGCAAAGAGAACTGCGCAGCTGTTGCAAGCAATGTTAATGCTGAAAGCGGCATTCTATGCGGCACTTTAAACACCAGCAATAGCTAATAACGCGGGGATTTATCACTTTATACAAATAAAATAAATTCGCTGGTGCTTTCTTCACCAATATGTAATTTCATAGGACTCATGGGATTCTTTAAGATTAGAAGAAAAGAAGGTTAGGTAAAAGTATGCCTTCCTCTGGATAAACTGTATGCTAAAAAGGTTGGACTACAGTGGTTTCCCTTAAAGGGCATGTCCACCACCAAAACTATAATCCCCCACTACTGGCCCACCATGTAGTGTAGTTTAATCCTACCTCACATCCCAGCTCCATATGGTTTCTCTGTAGTCCCCCCAAAGTCCCAAAAACTGCCCACAGGAGGATAGCAGAGTCCATATAGGACTCTTGCCTCCTACCTGGCCTCGGGAGAGTTTGGCATGGTACTGCAGCCTCTCCCCTCCCCTCCCTCTCCCGATCCCTCCCCCTAGCTTTAAACCCTTAATGTATAGATTCCCCTGGTCTCCAGCCCCAACTGCTATATTTATTATTAAGAAAGCTCCCCAAACTTTACTACCTCTCTCTTTCCTCTGCGAAGTGAGCTGCCGGCAGCCGCGTCTGTGATTGGCTGCCGCTCAGCCAATCACAGATGCGGCTGCGGTCCCGCCCCTCTGCTGCATTTTCTCGCAAGCAGAGGGCGGGAGGGAGCGGGTGGAGGAAAGAGGGGAGGTAAGTAGAGTTTGGGAGCTTTCTTAAAATATAAATATAGCGGTTGGGGCTGGGAGACCAGGGGGAATCTTATATGAAATTTTTTTTTACGTGGACATACCCTTAACAAAAACTTGTTCTTGCCTATTATAAAAATAATAAACTCACACTGAAACTGGCTATTATTTTTCAGCACATAAGACGTTACTTTTTTCAGGGTGACGGCAAGCCTTCTGCTCTTTTGTCTAAAAATAGTAAGGCATGAATAAAATGCTTAAATTTATCTTATACACAGAATCACATTATTAAGGAGCCTTCTGATTGGAGAAGATTATTGCATAAATTATTAACCCTTGTGATGCTGACACTCCATTATCTCCTGTCAGCAAGCAGGCACATAAAAGCACATTACAATAAAATACAATTTACATTTGTTAAACATGATATCATCTACTTTTTAAAAATCATTAAAGGGTATGTCCACCCCCACACAAACTTTAGAATTAGGCTAATTGCCCCCCAAAACCTCGACCTTGCAAGGTAAACCTACCTACTAGCCTTTGTTCCCTCAGTGTTCTTCTGCTTAGTTCTCGTGCCTTCTGTGCCACAGTAGCTGCAGAAGGGGTCAGACTATCAGCAGTGCCTGTAATTGGCGACTTCATATCTTAGCCAATCACAGTCCTATTGCCAAGGTAACATATACATACATTACAAAAAAATTTTTTTCAATAAGGGTACATTCCACAACAATTAATGAGGCCATCCCTGAATAAACTAAACATTCTATCTGGTTTTAACCCACAATTACCCTAATGGAAATAGAGAAGAAGGAAACATAAAACATGAAAATAAAAATATAAAACATGCAAAAATAATTAAAGACAATTTACCGTATATACTCAAATATAAGCGATGTACTTGTTTTACCTGAAAAGAGTAAAACTTTCTGTGCAGCCTGAAATTAATGATACCTCCTTTAGAAAAAGTTTGTTGAATATAGTTACTTCTCTCATTTTTTTTATTTTTCATTACTTTTCATTTCCCTTGCAGTCTGGGCTGATCTATGAGTGAGCAGGACAACAATTGCCTACCCCACCAAAATCAAGAGGATTCTGTTGTACAGGGTGCAGTTTTTTGTTTCCTAGGGCTATGTGTTTTTGTCCAGCTGCTCCTCTAGCATCCAGATCAGCCCAGACCCAGGTATAGCCGGGGGGGAGACTTTCAGTAAGATTTGAAAGTAAAATTTCAGGCTTATACTCAAATAAATATGGTAACCAGAAAAAACTAATAAAATTACCGTAATCACCAACACATGGCTGTTGTCACCATTCTAAAAAAAAATGAGAAGAGTTGTACATTTTATAGAAAATAAAATAAGAATAATGCCCTTACAAAAGTATAAAAGGATGCTACAATTCCCTATAACTAGTGACCTTGTGTTTAAATGGCCTGGAACTCTGTGACTTCCAATATTTTTATAAAACTTCAAGGAGAACATTATTCACTATATTTTTGCATTATTTACACAACATTGGGATATAAACCTTTACAATTGTCATATGCCACATTCACACCGCTCGATGTACAGCACGGTACACGGTACAGTTATAATCCTCTACTGACCTTGTATACATAATATTTAAATACAAGATGGGATTTCTTTAGTAAATTGCAAACACACCTTTGTGCAGGGCTGGAGTAAGGTCGTGGGGGTCCCTGGGCAAAACATTGTCAGGGAGATTAATAAAAGTTCTTATTATTAAAAATACTGCTAATTTTGCCCCATCCAATCAGATATAATTTAACATATTAAGTGTTAACATCTGATTAGTGAGGCAAAATTAGCACCATTTCATTATAAGAACTTTATTGAATACCCCTGTGGTGTTCTTACCCGTGACCATTGAATCCTATGGTTTGGGGCCTTTCTTGCATTGCCTTTCCCTACGTATGAGAAATTGGCCTTAAAAGGACACTATACTGAAAAAAAGACTTTCCTCATTTTAATCTATAATTGAATACATGTAAGTAGCTCTTACTCTGATTTGCGTGTGGTAGTTAGAGATGGCGAACTTTGAAAGTTCGGTCCGTTTTCGAACTTCGAATATATGGAAAGTTCAAAAAACCAACCCGTTAAAGTCAATGTGAGTTCAAATTCGAAAAAGTTCTATTGAAATACAAATAATAATTATTAATTACAAAAATTAACAAAATTAATGGTAACTTAATGTAAATGGCTGTGGGACCTGGGAAATGGTCTGGGGAACATGGTCGAATATCCAGGACATTCGAAAAAAAACAATTTTACTCTCACCCGCGCTATTTTCGAGCTCCGCATTTGAACATTCGATGTTCGCGCCTAGGTATTTTGTACATTTTAATCGCGGATTCGATGCTGCGTGTAGGCTTTAATGGACACTTTACTCAGGATTCGATGTTCAGCCTAGATACCATGGACATTTTAACTCGCGGATTCGATGCTCGCGTATAGGACACTTACTCGCAGATTCGATGCTTGCCGCAAGATACCATGGACATTTTACTTGCGGATTCGATGCTCGCATATAGGTTTTAATGGACACTTACTTGCGGATTCGATGCTCGCGTATAGGTTAAATAGGCATTTCACTTGCATATTCGAACGGTCGAACATTCGATATATATCAAAAGTCCGAAAATATCGAAAATCCGGGTCCGGGATAGTTCGGAGTAGTCCGAATTCGTTCAAATTCGAATAGTTCGGCTCGAACTGGGTTCGAGTTCGAGTCTAGTCCATCTCTAGTTGCTGCATGCCTTCAATCCAGTACACATTTTGTTTAGGAGCAGTATCCCCCCTCCCTCTTTTAACCACTCCCACTTCCATCCGACCTGACTTTTTCCCACAAACAACTGTCAAGCCTGCACACAGCTGTCCATTCCAAGACAGCAAAACTGCTCACAGAAGAATGTTTTTGAGAGCAAGGAACTTGATTGACAGCTGAAATGTAAAGACGTTTAGATTGGATATATAAAAAATAGGGGGCAGATTAACAAAAAAATTATACAGTGGTGGTGGAAATAATTCTCGTTGCCAGTTATGATCAATTTAAAATAACCTTTTTTTCAGTATAGATGCCCTTTAATGCTTATCTCAACAAGAAAGAGATAGCCTAATTGAAGTCTTTCTTCGAGCATAGCTGTGTGAACTAATTTGCTGAGATTATTAAATCCCATTTGTATTTGGCATATTGTGTAGATATATTTAAATATATTTTTTGTATTGCCATTTCTAAAGAACAGGGGGTTAAGCCAATCTACTGTACCTTCTGGCAAGGAACAGAAACAGGAATCACACACAGATCTATTGGACATTAATTTGGTAGCATGCATATTATTTAAACTATAGTTTGTTTCTGGAGGGATACAGTCTTATTTAAACAGATTTTCTTCTCCACATGGTTGGGGTTTTTTCCTTCAAATTCCACAGAGTGAAAAGTCTCAGAGAGCAAAAAGACAGTCTGTGAGCTCTGACAGCAGCTTTGACAGGTTACATCAAAAACCACCAGGAATAAAACGAAAATCTGTCTCTCTTTTCCCACTTTATCACTTTTTAACAAAGTGTCAAACCAAAGCACAAGGTACTGGAACAGGAGTGAGGGAGAGGAGGTCCTAACCTTAGACATAGCTTTCAGATCCCGAGCAAGTGCTGGATAACATACATCAGTGGGTTGAAAACTGCCTGTGCTGGGCATGAATTCCTCTTCTTTGGCCTCTACATGAACATTTCTTATTTTACAGTGTGGGCACAAAGCATTCCTAAAATACCACATTTAACCCTCGAAACAACAGGATTTATACAAGAAATTAACATTGTTTTAGTACTTATCCAACCCCAGCTTTCTTTCCAATGGCCAGTTTAATTTTTGGTTATTTCTTTAAACAGTTTTTAATACTTAAGCAAACAATGTTCAGCTGCACGTTGAAGGTGCTTGTATAGTGACAGGGCTGCATGTATGATATCATTAAACTAAATGCTTGCTTATAGGGCATGTCCACTCTTAAAACAAAAAAAAATGCTTTTTTCCAGGTTATTCCATGCATTTGTAACCAGAAATTAAATTATGCATTTTATTCCTTTCTGGCAATGGTATCGGCCTCCCCCCTCTGATCAATGAGCTTTATATTAGTTTGACCATGTGCAGAGGTGAAACAGCAGTTAATCATTGGCTGTGATGTCAGCTGTCACAGCCTTGATTGACTGCATGAAGGGAGGGGCCATCTTACTCTGTCAGATTAGCGACAATAATTTTCCTTATATATCTGGTTAATAATGCAGGTAATAAAAAATATATTAGATACTATATTGGATTGTTTTAACAAAAGCTGGACGAGTTTCTAAAAACAAAGTATGTTGCATGTTACTGGTATAAAAGTACACATAAAGTAACATAAAGTTGGAGTTGATCCAGGCATATTTCTAATTGCCACTTTTTTTGGCCCTTTATACTGTTATGGGGTCTTTTGGATCAACATTAAGGCAGGAAATGTGGGTATTACTGAGTAGGTTGGACATATGTCTTTATTCAACCTCAAATACAATTACATTTGCGAATTTTGAGGTGTGTTCATTGAGTATCCTATTTACAGCATACTTTCATTAATAGAGCTTTATCGTGGGTGGCAAGTAGCACTTTTTATACAATACAGTACATTGCTATCACAGACAAGGTGTACATTACAGTATAATAACCAAAGAAACAGATATGACTACAGGATAGAACATTTGTCCATGATTACAGTTTACAGTTTACAGCACCGTTTTAACTCAGACTGAATATTGAGATTTCGGTTTGTCTTTTCTCCAGGATAATCTGATTTAGATGGGCAAATGTGGTTCATCCATTTGCAAATTAGGTGTGTCTTTTTACAATACCTGTACAATGCTCCAATAATAAAAAGAAATAAATAAAGGCAGTAATAATGATTGTGAATACTGTTGGTGACACAAATGTTTTCTGGTTGTTTTAGCATCAATCTAAAGAGCATACATTGCATGGAACAATCTAGGCATACTACATTCACTAAACAAAGAATAATGTAAAAAAGAGGCTTAACTACAGGCTTACCTCAGGTACTTCCTTCCTGTGCAAAAAATAGGTGAAACTTGGCCTGGGGTAATGTCCTGCACTTTTTATTTGCATTTTGTACTACTTGCACCACCCTTGTATGTAACATGTATGCATTCCTCATATTTATTAATGCAACAGTAAAGCATCACGGAAGATGTTGGCGCTATATAAACCCACAATAATATGTCTCACTTTGATTTGTCCGCACCCTTTCCTCTTTTTTGCCAGATAAATTAAACTCATTGGGCAATTGTCAGAAAAAGCACATTCATACAATTATATTCATACTGTCAATGTAGAAAAGGAATTCACAAAATGTAACTTTACAAAAATTCTCTATTTGTGTATCTTTTTGAAAGATACACAGCTGTTTTCTGCGATTTAGTATAATTTAACGTGTAATGTGTGATATTATTTTGACGTAAAGTTAATATTTTATTTTTAGGATACATGAAAAATGTAGTTGTTTTATTCTCCACTGGAAAAAGCATCAGTAAGCCATTTTGCCTTCTAGAGAGTGAAAGTGAATGTTGCACAGAGGTCGTGGTAAAGGTCACACAGCAGGTTTGATGTGTCAGGGAATAAAAGATGGGATCACATCTGGAACAGTTTGCAGAATAAATAAAATGTGAAGGCTCATATATCACTGAACACCTTCCAATCAGTGAGGGAAAGGGAAAATAAAGTCTTTAATAACCTTGTACCACATACAAAAGACATTAAAAGGGGCAGTTCCTACAGAAGAGAAAAAGATAACACGTTGAAACATTTGCATTTGTAACTACATTCAGAATCACAGAGATGACCTTACAGTAGACAGTCTGCTATAAAATTCACTTGATATTTTTCGTAAACTAAGGGCATGTAAAATGGGTGACATATGCACCTGTGTAGATTATCACCACGCAATTTTTAACTTTTTTTCTTACTTCTGAGAAATAGATTTTCTAATAGGTGACAGGATTTTGTAGGGTTCATTTACCTTGAGATATCTCGCTAAAAGTGATTTTCCTTTAAATTACATGAGTATATGTCCAGCCATATAACCACAATTTACCTATAGGTTTAACACCCCCCAACCCCATTTTTGTTATAGTAACACAGTAACATAGTAATTGAGGTTGAATAAAAACATAAGTCCAACCTTTTTACCCTCCCTTTTAACCCTACCTAACAGTTGATCCAGAGGAAGAAAAAAACCCAGCTAAAAAATAAGGGGTTGGGGGGGTGAATTCTTTCCTGACACCAAACGGCAATTACACCAGAGAGTTTATTGTATTGCCCATTAATATATATGTATGAAGTGATCATATCCCCACACAAACGTTGTTTCTCCAATGTAAACAGCACTTACTTGTCCAATCTGCCTGCATATTCAAGCCCCTCCATTACCTTTGTTATTTTAGTTGCCCTTCTCCCAACTGCTTCCATTTCCAAGATGTCCCTCTTGTATATGGGATTCCAAAACTGCACTGCATATTCTAAATATTTTTCTCTCTTGAATCTATTCCCCTCTTTATACAAGACAATATCTTGCTAGCTCTAGCCGTTGCTGTCTGACGCTGTTTGCTACAGCTAAGTCTGTTATCTACCAGAACCCCCAAATCTTTTTCCATTAGAAATTCACTTAATACAGAGTTGTTTATGGTGTAGGTGGCACAAGGATTGTTAAACCCCAAATGCATCACACTTATCAACATTGAATCTCATCTGCCATTCTGCTGCCCATTTGGATAATCTATACAGGTCTGCTTGCAGCAATTGCACATTGTTTCCAAAGCTCTGCATAGTTTAGTGGCATCACCAAACACAGAACCTTGGTCTTAATGAAAGTTATTTATAAACCAATTAAAAAGAAGTGGCCCCAGTACAGAACACTGAGGCACTCCACTTAGAACTTTAGCCCACCAAGATGTAGCTCCATTAACCACCACTCTCTGTTTGCAATCCCATTCTCTATCCATGTACAAATGTTTTTTTTCTAGGCCAACAGCCCTCGCCTATGTGGCACAGTATCAAAAGCTTTAGCAAAATCTAAGTATACTACATCCACTGCTATGCCTGAATCTAAATTCTTACTCACTTCTTCATAAAAACCAAGTCAATTTGTTCTGGAGACAAATTCGAGGCTATGATCCCGTAAACAAAGCTTCCAGCACCTTTTTTTCCACTGATGATAGGCTATCATCAGTAGAGATGTCCGAACTTCGCAAAATCCGGTCCGCTCGAGGATCCGCAAATTTTCGGGAAGATTCGATAATCCGCGAGCGGACCCCTTAAAATGAAAAATGTTCTCGAAATTACGTGATTTCTCGTATTTTTGAAAATTTTCGAAATTACGCGTTTAGATACAAGAATATATATACGCGTTTAGATACGAGAAATCTCGTAATTTCGAAAATTTACGAAAATGTATTTTCCGAAAATACGAGTAATCCTCATAATTTCGAAAATACGAGAAATCCGCGGTTCGGAAGTTCGGAAGGCGGAAAATCCGGAAAAATCCGCCGTTCGCGAACGGGATAAATCCGCTGTGGATCCGGGTTCTGATCCGCGAACCGGCCATCCCTAATCATCAGGGCTGCAAAGGGGCAGATTGACTGATATGGTTTCAGAGCAGGAAGCAGGAAGTGCAGGGGACTTGGTAATGCTGCTGCCATATCACACATAAAAATGTAAATATCTTCAAAACTATGCAAAATAAACAATAAAAATTGCAAAAATTCTCAGGAGAGCAATACCTATCAATTTACCTAAAGTCATTTTTGGACCACAGTTCCCCTTTAAATAAAACCCTGGAGACTTACCTTTAAAATGAAAGCAGTAACGTTTTCATCACCAGGATAAGCGCATGTAAAATTGTATCACTTGCTCTTCTAAGTAAAGGTGTCACTACAGGACTGACCTGTCGACCGATCCCACAATATTCAGTTAATTCTTCAGGAACCGCTTTTCCGGCTCTTCTTCACAAATAGAAAGGCGGGTTCCTGAAGGATTGTTTGAATGTTTTTAGATCTTATATACAGTGAGTTCTTTACTTTCATTCTCAACAGACTTATTTAAATGTTAAGTATCTATATCATTACATGACAGGTCTTAAAAGCCAAGAGGAAACATCATAAAAGAACATTTCATTTGTATTAAACCTGCACACTATTAAAAGATCATTAAAATAATAAAAATATTGTAATATATTTGGATTTTGTTGCATTATGAAGTTTACTTAGTAAACAGTTGAATTGGCTTTAAGAAGAACATTTTCCAGTTGGACCAATGTTGTTAGTGGTGTTCCTCGGGGGGCCTGCCCTGGTTCACTAGTTTTTAATGTATTCATAAATTACCTTGAGGGAGACATTGAAGTACTGCCTCTGTGTTTGCTGATGATACAGAATTGCATAGAACAATATGCTTAGTTAGATGATGATTTAAATAAACTAAGCAAAATGAGATTTAATGTTGATAAATGCAAAGTTATACATTTAGGCAGAAACACAAAAACTAATCTGTGTTGTGTTGGGAGCTGGATGTGGAGCTGACCCATGTAATCCGACAGGTTATTTCATTTCATCACCCACACTCAAAAGGCAAGGGAGAGGTGAGACACATTTGTGGGTATGTTTGTGAATGTGCTCTGTCTCTATTGGGCACGGTGTTGTCTGGAGACATGTTGATTTTTTCCGGCTTTAAAGCCAAATAGAGTGGGAATGGTGCTAAGCACCAACATCAATTGACCGGATCTGTAAAGGTAAACGTTCTGGGGATGCATGAGACGTCACATAGAATGTGCACAATGAGAAAGAACAAGTCATCTCTTCAGAAGATAACACCGTTTCTTAAGAAAAATGCAAATAGATAATGGATCGGGGCACTAAGAAAAGGGATAGGACCACCAGCACAGAATTCCGGACTTTAGTAGAATACCGTGAAGTGCTACTACAGTCAGGGTGAACGGTATGTGCTTGCCCCAACTAGACAAGAGTCATATGCATCCGAAATGACTGGTCACTAAAGTAAGCAGTTCTAATTCACGGACTGCAGACCCCTGGGTGGCCTATAATATGCAATGAGGGGTCAATATCTCTGAAATGTTGTGATTCAAAAAGAGCCATCAGGAGAAGACGTCCAACTCCCGTGCCGGCGGTTGCTTAGGGGGTAGGACTAATAGATGGGGTCCCCGGATCCTGAACGATGGGAGGGAATACCTTTTCCCGTGGAATACATAGTTCCCCTAAAATACATGGAGCGTGGTACGTCATGGAGAGGCACGTCCACCAAAGAAGGAAAAGGCGGAAGAACCGACAGTGCTTGCTGTTTGCAGATTACCAATTCCATTTGTGGTATTTAGAAACCCAAATGCAAGCCAAGGCGTGCTTCATTAGATAGAATTTCTTATTTCTTTGATGATGGGTAACGACCAACATCTGTTAATTGGGCTTATAAGTTAGGGGAAACCTAATGTTAAGGTATCTTACAGTTTATATTTAGTGTTTTAATGCTAGATAGGACAAGGTTAGTCTAAACTTTAATATTATATAATTGAGCTGAAGAAAATTCAAGTTATACGGCCCTGTTGTTATATTTCTTAAGTTATTCACAGCCAATCAACAAAACAGGAAGAAAATGAAAAAAAAATCATCTATGATCAACATGACACGAAAACGACGAAATCTGTTCTTCAGTGACAATAGCTATAAAACGGAGTAGGTCAAATGGCTTCCCCTATACACGCAATCATTTAGAACGTACTACTTATGTCGTAGAGGGCAATATTTTAATAAGGATCGGTTGTTTTTTTTTTGCAGGAATCGCTACACCGGTCGAGGACATACTGCAAATGGCGCCAAGATCATTATTTTCAGTGTATTTTTAATGTTAATTGTTTTTTTTGCCAGCAAAATACGGTTCGAAAGAGAAAAGTGGTTGATGGCTTGGTAAAACGAACGGTGAGGAATCGACTGATGTGTAAATGAATGGAAAAATAAGTCTACGCCCAACTCTAGGGACCCTTACTAGTATTGAGAACACTACACAGAAATTGTGTAACTGACACCTTCCAAGGCTGAAGAGGGGTTGGGGGGACCGGTACATTTATGGGAGCAAATTGTGCCATTTACCCCCTCAGACTTGGTGATTTTATAAGGGCACTTAACGCAAGGAAAGCACTTTTATTTTTTGAATACAAATTAGTAGGTTTTACACAATGTCAGAAAGAAGCAAATGGCATTTACTGGAAGCTAGTAATGAGCTCTTTGCTGGTGTGCGTTATTCGATTGTTTACAGTAAAATGTGTAATGAAGAATGGGTGAATTGCCGGTGATAACACGGGCGAAAGTTAATGAAACCTTTATAAATACGTCCCCTAATTTTCCTCATGAAAAAAATTTAAAATTATTTTTTCCTAGGAGACAAATATTTTTAAATGATTGTTAAGATAGCAAATAACCATGAAGGGAAATTGTTATTGAACAATGATACATTTTAAAAACTTATTTTCAGCCCCTCAGAAAAGAAACCTCAGGAGATGAGGGACCAATTTAATTTTGGGCCGAAACACATGAATTGCAGACTATTTACTGGAAATAAATAATATCATGAAGGACCCGAAGTGCTGGCCATTTTTAATGTTAACTGGGATTATTAATACGTAAATTGTGTTGTCAATTGATATTATTGGCAAACAACTATTGATCAGATATTGCTTTTATTTTTTACTGACCAGATGTGATCGTGGATATGGGAGCAGTGGGAATAGACCTGCAGGTCTTATTTTATACTTGGTAACATAAAATATTAGAGACATTTTTATCTGTGCTAAAATGTTGTGTGTTCTGTGGCAGTTCTGGCAACTGTCAAACACATTTTATACAGCAGAGTGAAATAGTTCTCTGAGAGTTAAAATCAGGGCCGGATTATATTTTGTTTCTCCCTAGGCCAGCTAACATTGTACGGCTGAACCCTGAACAACTGTGCGCACGTACTTTATTAGCTGAAGCAGAGCTTTGTAAGTGGGGGAGGGACCGGCTCCCCTAGCAAATTGGCAATCGTGCCCATTTCTGATTTAACAGAAAAACCGGTAAAGCTCTGCTGTGTGCCAAACTACATGCATTGTGTAAATTTAAAATGGGGATTCAATGCTGCTTTACCCTTTTTTTTCTTTCTTTCTTTTTTGCCGCCCTAACGCAAGGCCCTAGGTAGCCTAGTGGGAAATCCGGGCCCTGGTTAAAATACAACATACTCAAGTGTGAAACAATTTATATATTCCTTATATTTTACAGGACTAGAAAATTGTCATCTCTAATTCACATGTGCAACTTGGAAACAGGAATGCATGTTTAACATATTATGATTCTTTTGTAATTCATTTTTAATTGCAACTTCTGTATTAAAGCCAACATTCTAATAATTGTGTTAATTTACAAACACCTAATACCGGTGAAATGTTATTTCCAGCAAAAACATCCTTCGCTATGAAATGCTATACATTATAATGTTATCATGGATGCCTGAGTTTGACAAGGCAAACTGTGAAAACACTGTGCAATAAACACTGTACAATTTGCACTTTTTTTATGCTGTTATTGTTTATGATACCTTAATAGCCTATACACCTAATATACTTTATCTCCTCTTGAATTTTTAATATCTACAGTCTATGAAAAATATACATGCTAGTGAGTGTGCCTGTTTTGGATTTATTGACTGTCAATAAAAGAGTAAGACTCTTCCAAAGAGTTAGAAAATATAAAACAATCCAAACGACACTTTTAGACAGAGAAGAATTCTATCAAGAATCGCGAGCTTTTATGCTGGACCATCATTAGTCAACATACAATACCTGGGACAATCATTTTGCAATCACATTAAATCAAACATCAAATTGCCATCGGGAGGTAAGATTTGGTTGCATTAGATAGTACATATATTAAAGGGGGAGTTCAGAGCAAAATACATGATGCTTTCAGAAAAAAAGAGCAGTATTTTTTTATCCCAATGACCTTATCTGCCAATTCAGCATTAGTAGTCTGGTATAAAAAATAAATGCAACTGAAATAATTACTTCCTGTTTGCAGGACCACCTAGTAGAGACCGTTATGGTCTTGGTGGCCGTTGACACAGTGCCTGGTTGATTCATTTGTCAGTAGATACTGACTCTTTGACCGACAGCCAATCAGTAAAATTACCTACGTTGAAACATTCCAAGGAAGTGGCAATCCTGGGAAGAAAAGGAACTTGGAACCTGAAATGGCAGCTCACCAATGTCAACAGCATGGAATATTAAGGGGGTAGAATTCAACTGTTATTTTCAAATGGAAGGAATATGTAGAATAACTGGTATGTATAATATAAACTAATACTTTTTAAAATATTGATATTTTTCCAATGAACTTCTCCCTTTAACAATCAAAAGTCAGATCTATCTATAATTATGTGTGGCAGCACAATACAGAATCTAATATTCTAAGTCTTTGGGGCCATTCAGCTCCAAACTCTACATATTGAATTGCAAAGAGCCACCCCAAAAAAATAGTTGCTAAACTGAACTAACTACATCACTGCACTGGATATAAACTTAACAAATTAATGAGAATGGGTGCCCAGTTTACGTGTCACAATAAAGCTCCATTAATTCTAATTTTGGGGTAGTGTGCAAGCTTTTTTTCCATCAGTACTACTGCACTAAACAGGAAGGATAGAAAAGCAGTAATGTTGGTCTCATCTCTCAAATTGATGTGGTTGCTGTTAAGGGTTGTACGTAACTTACTAACATGGGGTTTGGTGCTATTTCCCAGCACGCAGAATTACAACAGTTGGGCAACATTGTTTTTCTTTGCATATGTTGCAGTCTTTAGCTACTGTAGGAACTAGTTTGGGGAGTCACTCTTACTAGTAAGTCTAGGCCAATCATTTAACTCCATATTAGGGAAGGGAGCATGTGAGACTGAGGTCAATATGGGGCTAGAGATGCACAATGAGTAGTTTATCTGTTCTTCAGTTGGGGGTGGATTAATGTACTTTATTGCCCTTACTGAAGTGATATTAAGGAATAGAATTATAGAATTAAAACTATTTCCTTGACAACTCAACACTAGAAGAGCCACAGGATCTGGCATTTGTGCAGAATTCTTGGGTCTGGGTGCTTATATTAAGTTCTAAGGGCTAGGCCACCTGCTGGCGTTTTTTTTGCGTTTCGCTTGCGTTTGGGCTTGCGATTGCGCTTGCGATTTTCAAATTATTGAAAACGCGGCGCAATGCAAAAAAAACGCCGTTCGATGCGTTATCGTTTTGCTTTCTGCATTTTTAATCGCAAATCGCATGCGATTTCCTATACTTATTGAAGAAATCGCAAGCGCAACGCAAAAAATCGCACATGACATCGCATGCGATGTGGCGATTGGCGTTTGCGTTTACGTTTCAGTGTGGTGGCCTAGCCCTTACTGTATGTAAATCAAGTTTACTTCCTTGTCATATATAAAGGTTTGGAAGCATTGTAATAGTTTTACAATATTTTTTAAGATCACAATAATTCCCCATCTGGAAATTAGCTTTACATAAAGTTTTCTCAACAAACTGTTGGATCTGATAGTATTTGCCAATATTGGCAGAGGGGTGTCGGGCACGAACGAACTACCATCATTTTTATGGGCGGGAACGGGTCTCTAGTAAGCAGCCAATACATAGCTATAATATCAAATAGAATGGCCACCCTAACTGTCACAGTATTATAGGCAGCCCACAATAAAGATTTTACGTTGTGTTAACTTGCTCACTTCACACTGATGTGCAATAAAAATGCAGAATCTATATTTCCATTTATTCTGAATGCCAATGAATTAATATATATTACAACACATGTGCATACAAATACATTTTATTTGGAGATCCTAATAAGTTAATTGGCTAATTATTTGATTTAAGGAAATCACACTGTTAATGTTGTATAAAAAAAAATTCCCACTCAAACTGCCATTTTCTCAGAACTGATGCTATGCACATTTTAGGATATGCTTAGGAAGTGATTTGAAGACACAAAAACTTGCCACCTAGAAAAGGATAATTACTGAAGCCACTGTCATGTTTCCAAAAGAGGATGTGTTGGTAGGAAGATTGTAAGGCGCCAAGTCGAGGAAACAATTTGTGCCACTGAACGATGGAAGACACAAACATTAGAATATTTTGACTACGCTTTTTTACAAAAATCAGTACGAAGAGAGATCACACAAATACTATATGATAAATATATACAACAAGCTTACCAATATTGAGATATGTAAAAACTCTTTACTTCTTTTTTAAATGGATATAATTATATACTTTGTAAAATAATTTATAAGTATTTTTTCTTACTGTTTATTATAAGAGTCATCATTTATTGAAAGGTTCATATCTGGGTACTTCGACTCTCTCTGAGGACAAGGGAAGGAATCTATCAATCAGGTCTGTGGCACACTAGAGACTGAGAGGTGGGATCTGGGTCCAACACGAACCTGGGTCTGTACACAAAACTCCTTGGTTCCGAAATCCGAATGATCTGTCTGAATTGGACGAGCATATTTCGATAATTTTGGAAAAGTCATCAGCCGTTAGAAAAAATCATGGCGAAAATACGATGGAATCTCGAAAATGTCTCCGATTGTATTTTTTGAGAATTTTTGAATGTTCGAGGCTATTTAGAAAATTATCGAAAATAGCTCCGTACATTCCAAAAATTACGAGAAAATTTGTTCCGCTTTCAGATTTTGGATTCTTTGAGAGATTTGTCTCGGAAATCTGGGAATCTGAAAACAGAACGAAGTTTCGGCACATTACTCTGCTAGAGACCGTAATGAAGAAAGGACAGTGGTACAAAAATGAAAACTGTGGTTCCTATTTTTAAAAAAAAGAATAATTTGGAATATCCAGTAGCAATTACCTGTTTCCTCGTTATTGTTATTATTTAATAGAAAAAGGACAACTTTTATAGCTTTATGAACACAAGCTTTTATTGTACAAGCAAAGCAGCAACTCTGTGAAAGAATGAGTGCAATAAGTACAGTAGATCAACTTTTTAATAAATGAAGAAACATCCAACCAGAACTGTTTTATGCAAAGATTCATTTTAGAAAAATGTGACAATATGGCCCAAGAAATGATAGAATTTAGGATGTGCAACATTTGCACCAGCTTGTGGGTCCCTGGGTGTCTTGTTGACCTCAGTAACATAATGAGTAGAGATGGTCAAACTTCTGAAAATCTGGTGACGATTTCAGATTTTCAAACAAGTTAAAAAAAATATGTTTGAATATTCAAAAATCCAAAATTAAACATTAAAGTCATGGTGAAAATTGTTTGAAAAGTTAGAATTAAAAAAAAGTTAAAATAGCAAATGGCACTTACTGTACATGGCTCTGTGGGACCTAGAGAAATGGTCTGGGAAAACGTACAAATATCCGAGAACTTGATGAAGTAACTGCTCTTTTACACACATGCGACTTATGAGCTTCGCCATTCGACAATGGACATTATCCCGAAAATTCGATGTTGCTAGAATATTCTATATTTCCAGAGTCTGTCTCTAAATCGGTGTGTTATTATTATACATTTAGGGGAAAGCGGGAAGCGTACCACTTTCAAACAGTGAACCATTAAGTTAGAGTAGGCTCACTTTGTTGGTCACCATTGTTGAGGAGCCAGGCAGGCTTGGCCCCTCTGGACATACCCCTCACCATATTGGCTTCTCTCTCCCACAGTTTGCATCATAAAGGGAAAGGGGCGACTGTTTGAGCTGCCCTTTTTATTCTCATGGGGTTGGCAATGTGGCTACTAGTTTCTCGTAATTCTATACATTCTATATCAAAAAACCCTCGAAGAGTTTGAACAGTCTGAGTTCATTCTAACTTGTAAAATCCATTCAAAACTCGGGTAACGAGTTTGAATTTCTAGTCCATCTGAATCAGTTAGTATCTGGGTTAAAAATGCAAATAAGTTACACGATTGTAGGGCAGTTTATCTCTTCCTCAATAAGGCCCTTTTACTGGCTAGCTGGCAAAATGACACAATATGAAGATCGCCTTAGATCTAGAAAATAATCTGTATTATCAGAATCTTATTATCCAACTGAATCCATTCCAGTATAATTTTCAGAGTGACAGATTCGGGAAAAACAAAGTCTATATTTTATTGTGTAATCTATTTCTAAAGTACCGGAGACAGATAGTAAGTGCCCCTTTTTATTAATTTAAGACATTGAATTGTGCTAGAGGTTGGATCAGGTTTTGCGGGGGAAATTTGATCCTCCATCTGCAAGATTGTTTAACAATTTGTATGAAAAAAGGTGTCTGTAGGTCATGAGGAGATTGTTTACAATTTGCAATAAAACATCGTGTGTGTAGGTGCACCTATGAGGCTAACTTAACTTTACAATATTGTGTGGTTTTCTTTTTTTTAACAGAATAGGTCCACAATGATTTAATTCCCATGCTCTCCAATTGTGCACATATAATATTACATACAATGTTCTCTTTATTGTAATTATCATCAGTAAGTTAATGGAAACAGAGTTACTTGCCTAAATTTATTGTTTGTGGCTCCTCTCCCCTCAAAATCCTAGCCCCCAAGATCCATCCTCCAGTGTAGTGTTTCCTCAGTTTCACAGATACTCGATTCTTAGACCATGATTTCACAGAGTTTTGTAATAATATGGCCTAGGTACTCATTAGAGATATATATTGCCATATTCTCCTAAAACAGTTGTTCTGGATGGAGTGAGCCCCTTCTATGTGCTAGCCAGTAATGCCTTGGTTCGCGAGCAAAATATAGAATATCATTTTTGTGCTGAAGTGTTAACCCTGGTATATGGTGATTGATAAAGCAAGCTGTAAATGGTCCTCAGAAAAATACAGTATATTGGTGTGGTGTAGTTGGCTTTTTTTTTTAGTACACTAGAGTGGTGACCAACAGTATAGCTATTATTCAAAAGGGTGTTTCGTTGTGATAAACATTTGGAGTATTCATGGAGTTATTATATATTGCAACCAGTCATGTGGGGTATGGCTTTTCAATTTTTACACAAAGTAATAGTTGGCAAACATGGCTTTTAAAGGGGTAACTGTGGTGTCCAAAAGTGACTTTAGATACATTAGCAGGAATTGCTTTGCAGAGTATTTAGCAATTTACTTTCATAATTTTTTTTACATAGTTTTGAGATATTTACATTTTATCTGTGATATGGAATGCAGCTTCACCAGATCCCCGGCATCGTCCCTACTTCCTGCTCTCTTAAAGGACTTTTGGCTATCCCTTCCCAACCCCCTACCCCGCATGGGCGCTTGGTGACATCACCCTGCCCTTGATATAATGGTCCTCAGGCGTGCATTGGCGTCCCAGCGTGCATGGGCCCGTGGCAACAAGATCTCACACTTCTTCGACCACTCTATTTGAAGGTAGGGGGTGGGAAGGGAATAGCCAAAAAAAAATGATCACAAATTCATATAACATTAAGTTATTTTTATAGTGTACATATCCTTCAAACCATGTAGAGTCCCTCTTCCGTGTCCCTCTCTTCATGGGCTCCATGGCTCTCCTCCTTTCAGTCCCCTTGAAAACACCCTGTGGCCCTCCTAGTCATCCATTCAGTCACTGACTCAATCTCTTACTGTTTATTCTGCTTGTCTCCCTTACTGAGCGTGTGTCAAACCACAGATTAGTACGGAGCAATTGAGGTATTGTTGACCGCAGATTCAGAACTCCCACCCCCAAACTTTCTGATAATTGATTTCTTCATATCTCGAGCTGGCACACATTGAGAGGTGTGTTGAAGGCTCATTTTGAAGAGTGGACCTAGCCTTTCATTTAAAATCTTGTTTGGAGACCACAGTTCCCTTTTAAGTTACCTACTGTATTTACAATCTTGGAAATCTTCAAGTCTCTCGTTGTTTTACTTCGATATAATCATGCCTGGAGGAAGAAGCCAAAGTGCTTCAAAAAGCTTGCATTTTCAATCATTTTATTTAGCCAATAAAAGGTATTATTTATAATTCCAGATGTCTTCACTTTCACACTTTCATCAATGGCTAACACGAACAATTCTCTACTTTTCGATATACAGTAATAGGTCTCAGTCCTATACACATACTCAGGAGATTCAATAAAAGGTTCTTATTGTTAAAGATGTGCTAATTTTGGTCCAACCAATCAGATCTATTTAACATTGTGAAAGCATCATCCGATTGGTTGGGGGCAAAATTAGCACCATTTATTAACAATAAGAACTTTGTGAATAACCCAGATAGTATTTAGCATGCGAGCAAGTTTAATATTATCAAAAGTCAATCATTAAAACTTGAATTATTTTCAGATAAACAAAGATATGTCTTACCATTAGGGAAGTGTTGTTTTATATTTTTTAAACTCCTCAGTCAAAAGTTAATAAGGCGAGCGCCATAGTTAATATGTCGTTTTCAGAGCAATCATTTTTTTATTGCCATATTTGGTTTATTAAAGGGCATTTCCACCCCCAAAACTATAATAACTACTGGGCCCCATTATGTAGTTTAAATAAACCTTACCTGACAATCTTGCTCCTTATGGTTCCCAAGATATTCCTCTTCAAAATCCAGGAAACTGAGAGCCAAAGCTCGTCTTGAGGCTTCTGATCCACGCTGATTCCTCGTCTCATCAAGGTCTGGGGGCATGCGACAACCCCCCCCCCTCCCCCATCCGGATCCATCCTCAGCGCCGTTGTCTCCTATATCAAAATCCTTTGGATTTAAGTTAGGGATAACCTGGCTGCCCCCAACTGCCACAATATTTCTGTAAAAAAAATCCCCACAATTCTACTTACACAGCTTCTCTCCCTGCGCCGTTTCACATGACGTCAGCCGCGACTAGTGATTGCTTTTCTCGGCCGATCGCTCGGGAGAGAAGGCTGAGTAGAGAATGTGGGGATTTGTTTTACAGAAAAATTGTGGCAGTTGGGTGGAGTGTAAGGTTTACCTACCTTACCCCCAAAGTTATTTTGGGGGGTGTACAGTGCCCTTATAAATACTATTTGTGTGTGTTTAGAAAAGTAACAAAGTCTTACACACAAGTCTTACGTAAATTGTTTGCCCCGTAAATATAATATATAATAACAAAAAAACAAACTGCCATAATGTATGCCTAAAACAGATTAACACATCTAAAAGAAGGTTTTTGGTTTTTTAGACAATCTTTATTTTGTATCCTGTCTAAAACAACTATTTTTCTTGGTGCATTGCTGTAAAAACCAAGTTTTCATAACCTGTATTTTGAATTTGCCGCTATTTTCTCACCTTTTCCACACAGAGGAATTTTGTTATATGCGGCATTTATTATTAGCATATTATAATGTCAGGATTTTGCCTACCCAGAAGCGCCAGGCTATTAAGCGCAATCTGATCGCAAATTGCGAGCTGATCGTGCTTTTAAAGTGCACACTAGTGTGGCCCAATAATGTGTGGCCACACTAGTGTGTTACCATGCGAAGCACGTGCGATTCATTAATCAGATTGAATGTGCTACGATACCCAGCATTGTTGTGATGGCAACGCTCAACCATGAAAGTGTGTGGGAGAACGCATTGTAGTCATATATAAGAAAGAAGTATCCTCTTGAATTTTTATGCTTGTGGATCATTTTTTAAGCAAAATCTCATCTGTAGTGGTGGAAATCATTTTAAAAGTGGATTTCTAATAATTTACTAGTTTAAACTTTGCTAATAACCCATAATTATATGTTGTCACATTAAAAAGGCCAGAGGGAATTTGCATGTTAAAGTATGTTTAATTATCACACATCTAAACCTGTTTTTTTTTTCTCTCTGACCTTCCTATCCCTTGCATTTTAGCACTAGGTGTTTTACTTTTTAAGAGGCCGGGCACACAGTCAGTAAAGAACTGTCAATCCCCCAGCCCCTCCCCCTGGCACACTACATGTAAAACTATGCAATTTTAAGTAAAGCTTATTTCTCTGTCACTGAATGGTTAATTGATTCAGCATTAGATCAGGAAAAGGAATAAGCATTATCTGTTGCTCTGTGCTCTTTCTGTGGCAGATAAACCCCATCCAGCGTTAGCTGCTGTCTGTTGTAGTAAGTCCCAATGTAGCACTGCACCTAAAAATCAATTACAAAGTCAAACACACACAGGCAACCCACAAACCACACCCTCAACTCCTACAGCTAAAAAGAAAATCTTACTGGATTAAGCAGTTATTACATCTCCAGTGCTACCTACCTTCCCATAGCAAAAGCAGTTTTACTTTCACACTCCACTACAACACAAAATCATTGGGTGAAAGCTCCTGGCTGTAGTTGGGGCACAGATCAGCTTCACTGTAACCAGCTCCATCCTCCATTTGTGCCTCAGTTTTGGGAGGGGGTGGATACATAGAAGAGGACATGTAGACTTACTAGGAGTAAGCTGAACAGGACTGAGGAGATCTGTGTTAGGGAGCAAAAAGGGATCAAGTTCCTGACAGTATGGAAAATAGAAAAGGATAAAGGCAAGTATTCTTTTCAGTTTAGTGTCCTTTAAATATTTTAAGCAAATAAACACGTAATGTGAAGTATGACCTGACAGATCAACCATTTTTAATCATTCCTCCTCTAAATTTGTTACACCCCAACTGTTTCTAGTTTATACACAACCAGAAGATTCTCTTTTTTTTTTTTTATGGATTCAGTGAAAAAAGGGTCTCAATTTAACATATTTTGCCATGTGACTTGATGTCTTGATAATATTAATGGCAGCAATAACTCAGGTACATCAGTCCCAGGTAAGAAAAAATACAATTGAAATTCTCTTCTTTGGGTATTTTTTTGTTATTTGTGTGTCTAATCATAGTTTTGCAAAAAAAAAATTCCCTTTGATGAGTAGAAATACATGACTGGTAAAATATGTTTGGTAGTCATGTCCCAGTAATCAAAAATGACAGCCCATTATTGCTTCATGGCTGAGATTCTCCCATAGAGAATGTAGTCCTGCTAGGGACCTTTGATGAATATTGACTGTAGACTGACTTTAACAAATCAAAAATGATGAAACAAATCAATTAAAAGAGAAAGATGGAAATTGAATTTTAGGAAAACAGATTTAGGTATTAAGTAGACTTAGACATTGCTTTTTTAAAGAATGTTGGTGTCTGCTGCTGTAGGTGCCTAACTATTTGTTGAAGAAGCTTGAGGCCCAAAGACATTTAAGAGATATTTTAAATAACTTATTCTTAAATGCGGGCATATGGAGGTTTTAATTGATACCTTTTTTTGGTCCTTTTTTTACGAACTGGGTGGTCTATTCATTGTATACATTCACAGGTGTTAATCATTTTGTCTGTATTGTTATAATAAGATTGTATCAGCCTTTAGGGATTTTAAAGCCTCCCTTTCATCTGATGAACATTGTCAAATTCCTTATCACACATTTTAGACATCTCCCCGTATGTCTAAAACAATTTAAAGAAGGTCCAATCAAGGTTTTTGGGGGGACAAATGTGCTCCTTGTCTTAAAGAATTCAGTACATTAACATGTGTGGTGGTCTTTAAGTGCTCCCTCAGCTTCAATGATACTAAAACATTAACAGTTATGTTCTGTTTCTAATATATTGAACTAAAGTTCAGTGTACAGTTTTTAAAAAAAGATTGTCCTCTAAAGAAGTTTAACTTCCCCTTTTGTAAATGTATGCCTACTCAAATTGTAAACTTTTTTTAATAAGACAATAATTGCAGTTGTTTTATACAATGTAAAGTGCTGCTGTTTCATTAGTTTCGGATCATTGATATTGCCATTTCACCATGACAGCCATATTGGATACTCACATGGATACAATACATCTGGCTTGAGTCTAATGTGAGTATTTTTTTCTGATCTGCACCATGGTAATATTAATTGTATTTAAAACATGTTGCTTCACACATCTATCGATGTACAAGTTGTAAATACATTGTAATGTTTGTTATGTCTGTTTATACAAATGTCATCGTCTTTGATTAAAACAGAGATGCTGCACATTATTCATATTTCTATGATTCTACGTACTGACTATGTTCTAGCCTTCCAATTTAAGTTACAAACAGGGGACATTACAGGCTATGACACCTTTACTGTTTATTATACTGTTTATACCATTTTCTAGAATTTTTTCAAATCTACTCTTTTATACATTACCAAAGAGACATTGCTTCAACAAAGCATTAAGTGGTGGCCAGAGCATCACTTGAATTGATGTTCAATTTTTTATTGCTAACCTGATACAAACAAGTTACCCTGCACAAAATGTACAATGTAAGATAAAACACATAGCAGGGCCGTCTATTATTTAATCAACAACCCAGTTTCATCAGAATATCATAACAGAGGTGACTATGCTACATGAAAGACAGCATTTCCACACAAACTAATCTATTACAGATCTGATCCAGGCCTAGAGAGATCCCCATTTAAATAGATGGCTGTGTCACTTTCAGGGAGAGATCAACTGCTTTTATCCTATAAATCTATGGGTACTTCATTTGACAAGGTTGATCAGCCGCTAACACTGAACAGCTACGTATCTCACATCACAATTCATCATTATACGCTTAAACCACTTTTAACACTTACACACTTTAACCTCAAACCAAAGAAAGAGAAAGAAACACTTTAACTCACCAGCTATGCATGGCTACAGATTACAAACCAGCTTCCTTGGGTCTGGGCTGGTCTTGAAATTTCTTCTGGTACAAAAGTTCACGAATCCATTTTTTCAGCTTAAGATTGAGGTTCAAATATATTTAAAAGATATTAAAAAAATAACAGTGATAACACAATGGCAGCATTTCAATTCCTACCAGGCATCCCTGGGTTACAAAAATCTAACATACTGTACGTACAACTAAACTTATGAACAAAGCCAATGGAGTGGCATAAGGCTATGACTTTACAACAGGGGGTCTACAGGAGCATACCCACAAGTTTAAGCAAGTACTGGTGATATACGTAAAAACACTGTATAACCCCACCTGCACCCATTCTCCCCCTCCCCTTCTCCTCCTCCCTCAGTTTTGGACTCCCACCCCACCTACACAATCCATATTATATAGTGTAGGTATTAGTCCCCCAGCCCCAACCACTATATTTTTAATGTAAGAACTCTTACTTACTTCTCTTTCCTCTGCCGTTCAGATCTACGCCCACCCCGCATCCGGATTGGCTGCCTCTCGCCAATCACAGATGTGGCGGACAGTCCTGCGCGGAAAAGCAAGAGGGCCGGCATGCGACGGAGGAAAGAGGGAAGTAAGTAATGTTTGGGGAAGTTTCTTACATTAAAAATATAGCGGTTGGGCTGGGGACTAACCCTAACTTATAAAATTAAAAAAATGGTGGACATACCTTTAAAATGGATAGGGAACTTGATAAATACTTACGGTCCCTTATACCTCTATATCTTTTATTACAAAACAGCCATACACTTATAGATTATCTTTCCCCCAGTAAATACAGACAACCTTTCCAACAATCAGGTAGCAATTGGTGTAGAACATTGTGTACATATTGATGTGGACACACTAGATGCATTACACGCATTATATTAAACCAGGTTCTATATTCACTAGTACTGCTACCAACAGAACTTATCACATCAGAGAGTACATTAATTGTACTACGGATTTTGTTAAATATTTATAAAGTAAATGGAGGACTCAATATGTTAGATGGACCACACGCATGCTAAATCCAGAACTAGAGAACATATTAGGCCATCAGAAACAAAGACTCCTAGCCCAATAGCTACTAGATATTTTCTACATTGCAATGGGGGCTATTTAAGTATGTTTAAATACGGGCATTCAAAGCATTCACAGGAATAGCAGAAACAGAGATCGTACCATGAGCCTTTTAAAACAAGAAGCCAAATGATATTTATCTCATACTAGATATCCCCGGGCATCAATCTAGTTTTTGATATCAGCTGTTTCACTGGCTACTAGTGAAACTCATTGTAATAGTTCAATAACGATCTCTTTCTCCCTTTTTCAATCGCCTTTTATCAAATTCTCTCTGATAGGGTTAAACTTTTATTATCATCAAGATTTAGTTATATGTCAATTGTATATTATATATGGTATTGTTTATATTATATCCATCAGATGGTTTTATTCTTATTTGTATTCATATAACTTATTGTTGTTTTATATATGTTTTAGTACCTATAATCATGGCACTTATGATCCAGCACTTATCAGCACTAGAGATGGTATCCGGATCGACACGAACCTGATCTGACACGGAACCCCTCGGTTCCGAATCTCCGAAAGATCCGTCCAAATATCCTCGATGACTTCAGAAATATTTTTGCGAATTTTTGAAAGTACGGGGCTACTTTCAATAATTTCGAAAATAACCTCAAACTTCGAAATTATTGAAAATACGATCGAGACCATATTCGAGTTTTCGATTGTATTTTCGAAAATCAAATGTTCAAGGTCCGCCAAGGTTTTGGAGTTTAGCTTGTAAATCACACTCATGATTTGTTTGCACTCGTCGTTTCTCGGCATCTAACTTTTATCGATATGTTTTACCATTTGTCGTTTATGATATCTTCCATTATTGATAGAAATTAGTGGTTTTTAACATCACCAATGGTTTTAAATATCATGATAACTATCAGGAATTTTTACTTCACCTAATAGATTTTGTGGGGGTGTCACTTTTACCACATCACATTGGATCTTCGGGGTGTGCTTTACTCACGTGGTCAGGAAATTCGTTCTCAGCATATATAACCAAGTACGTTATTGTTTGTCTTTCTCTGCTTATGATTAAGGGCTGTTCGCGGCCCAAAATGCGTTAAGCCAATAAAGGCTTTTTTAACCATACGAGAGAGTTCCTATGTGGTCCGGTCGTGGCATCTCCTCTATATACTTACCCTGCTCCCTTATTATCAAGCAATACAGCTGTGGGCTTATTGAAATGAAAAGGCTGTTAATAATTTGGATAGAGGACCACAACCCATGCACAAAAGCCTTACTTTTGTGCACAAAAGACCCAAAGCCTTTTAATTATTTCAAAGCTGCCCATACTGCAGTGAAGCAATCACATGAAGAACAGTGCACTAAGCTATGGCACTAAAGCTGGGTTCACACATAAATAGAAAGGGAAGAAATTTCACTTACCGCAGTTGGTGGGAAACATGTCAGTCTCTTACGTTCTCCACTTTCCCAGCTTTACATACACGGGGGAAAGGGCTCTCTTGCACTTGCCACTGGAGGTGGCGGAAACCTTTCACACAGGAAACCTTTCACACAGAGATGTAAGGATTTTTTTAAACTACACAATGGGGCCAGTAGTGGCTTAATTTTAGTTGGGGGGTGTACATGCCCTTTAAGGTTGTTTTTTTTTTAAGGTTATTTTTTCCCTGTACTTTTTATAAGATGTAAAGTAATTCTACTCCCCACTCCACATCACTACTTTAGCCAGTCATAGTCCCATTATCAAAGGAAGAATTATAACAAAATGATGCCATCAGAATACAGTATTGCTTTTGACTGAGATCAAGCAGTCAACTATGAGGAGTTTTGAAAAAAATGTGGCCCCAATTTACTTTTTTTTGGTGTTTGAACGTAATGAACTGACAAACCAAGCGAACTGGTTTACTATTGGTAATCAACTGCAGTTGAGCATCAGTGAAAATTACATCATAGAGTTACTTGACCTCCCATGGCAAAGAACTAACCAAGGAAGAAATTATGGAACTAGAGATGGAAACTTCTATAGGACAGTAATCGATTCCTATCTGTTACTGTAGAAAAAAATCGTTTGTATAGTTTCAGCCACTCCCTCACCCAAACACAGATGGTTTCAAAACCACAATTGTGAGTATATTTAAAGTGGGATTTAATTTAATTACTTTTTATTGATAATAAAAAGGTTATTAAGGGATCCAATGCCACCCTGCCATAGGAGAAGAAGCATCTTATACTCCTCCACCAAGACATACAGTGTCTGGTGAAGGCAAAAGAGACAAAATAAACTCCTCCTCAATCCAAACCATAAATCCTTAGCCAGGCCATCACTTGATCCCCTGGCAGTACCTCAAAGCTGCCAATAAAATCTATCATCAAATGCAACTAACTTTCAGATATCACAATACATAAATACTATAAAAAAATAGATTTGTTGATCATCATATTGGCCACTCCTATGCAGCATCCTTTCAATGGATAAAATACCACCCTACCACTAAAAAACAAACAACATTACTCATTCCATATTTTGGTGCTTGTATTTCATAACTACAGTAAATAAATGTGCTTGGGCTTTAGATTCACATTCTAAATTTCATAAAATAAACATATATGTGCCTCATTTTTTCTGCTCAGATCCAATTTAGTTTCAAACAATAATGTGCAAAATAAGTTACCTTTTCAATACTCTCATTTTAATAAGTTAGAAAAGGCAAATTTTCCATTTGTCTGGCAGATTTCCAAAATCCGGCAACCTTTAATCGAAATCTAAATAACAGCAGTACAGTATTCAACTGAAATCCAAATTATCTGTCATTCTTATTGCTCTGAAGATATGGTTTTACTAACCATTGTAAATAGGGGAAAGGAAATTGCTTTTGAAATTCTATATCCTTATGTTTGATGATAAGGGTTGCAAGGCTATTCTGCCATTTTCATTGTTTTCGAAAAGGTAACTTTTCACTAAACGCATAATTTAGGAGAAAGGTTAACCATTATTTATTATCCTAAGGGCTAATTCAAATTTAAAACACAGAAATGCAAAGAAATGATGCTTTTTTTTTACTAACATTTCAGCACTGAACCCCTGATATTACATTGTGAAATGATTTCTTATGAATAAAACTCACCCTTGAAGATAACAAATAGTATTTTCGGAGTCTATAAATGTAATTTGCAAATGTTAGCCTGGTATCGCAATCTAGCTTTGCCACAAATACAATTACAGATATGAGCAATGTTTTTATGCAAATTGTACGGCAGAGTCTTGGCTGATTAGGGACATTTAGGGACGGGGATCTTTCCGTGATACGTTTGTGTATAAGTAGTTTATATTCCAGTTTATACATTTTGCTATTATTTTTGAAAGTAGAAGGAAAATTATTCTTTGTGTTTGATTATAAATATTGATTTGGTGCCAGAAACACCTTCATTATTGTAGATTCATGTAAATTCAGCACAATTATTTAGTTTTAGGGTATTGAAAGCACATGGTATTAAAGTAGATTTCTTTATGATCAAAATGAGGAAGTAGTGTCATTTACAAAATGTGTTGGGTGGAGCTAACCCATTTTCTTGTATGTTTTTTTTATTATTAATTTTCATGAAATAAAATATGACTTTTTCTGGTAGCCTGCTTGTTTGTTTTTTTATCTATGGAAACTCTCAGGAGGCTTATATAAAGGGGCGAGGGAGCACCGGCACATGAAAACTGCAGCGCTTTCAGACTGTGGGTACAACTGTTCAGACTTGCATTTTTATGGTGCATTCTAGATATAGAAGGCATGGGCTTTCCTGAATACATGCTGGCTAGAAATAATACAGTGTCAAACAGAAATGAGTTCAATATATGCTTGTTTATAATGCTATGTTTCTAACAAACGCAGCTGTTGTTCAGTACTTATTGCTGAGACAAACTGTTGCACTGACCAGTTTATTGCAAGCAGTACCATGCTTTGATCAAATTATGAGGCTGATTGAGTCAGAATTCTTCCACAGATGCCTCTCACTTAATTCGTGGTAGAAAATCTAATATAGGAGAAAAAGGAGAGTTGGCTGCTTTTACAGTTTGAAGCACTGTTTTTGCAACTGGGATATCTATAAAACCATATAGAAATAATAACATTTGCTAAAAAAGAAAATTATTTGAAATATTAATGCAAAATACAGTTTGATGGTGGCAACAACTAAGCTGCTTATTACTACTTAAGTTCTAGAGGAACAGTTACTTATTTGGGAAAAACAATGTTGGGGCTATTTGCAGAGCCAAATCTCCTTACAGCTAATGGGGGTTGAGTAGGGCAATGGCTCTCTCAGTAAATCCCTGCATGATTTTGATGGATTATAAACTCAACTTTTAACCTAATATCGACACCAAAATTGGTTTTGAAGTTCAGAACACAACAGTCAAAATCTTTAAATATCAGTTTCAAAAGCAGTAGTTTCTAAATAAAACCAGGTTTGGGCTAAAACTATGGTACATCCCATAATTTTATTGCCAGTATTTGGTTGGTATTAAAGTTCCCACAGCTACCAGAGTTTCCATTTTAAGGAAGCTAAGCATTTTAAATTGCCGCAAAATGCTTACCATGTCTTTAAGCGAAAAAAAAAAAATAGTTTCAGCTCTTTCACTAGATATGCTTACCAGTATGAGTGCCCTTAAACCAAAATCAGACTGCTCTACAGAACATTTACAACTTTCACTGCATATGGAAAGAAACCTGAGACAAAGACACATACTAATCTGTAAAAACTACTACTAACTGTTCTGTTTAAAAAATAAATATCCACTGTACATTAGAGATGGGATCCGGGTTCGACACAACCCAATCCAACACGGAACCCCTCGGTTCCGAAATCCGAAAGATCGTCCGAATCTGGACGGATCCTCCGGATTTCAGGACTTCGGAGCCATTTTTGATCATTTTCGAAAGTACAGGCTATTTTATAGATAAATTTTCACGAATCTAAAATACTTTCAAAAATTATCGAAAATTCATTCCGGTTTTGGATTTTCGGATCTTTGGGATTTTTCCGAGATCCAGGAATCCGAAAACGGAATGAAACTAGTGAGTTTCGGCCATCTCTACTGTACATATGAGGTAATACCTCATAATGACTTATCATTAAACAAGTCTATTGATTAAAAAAGTGAACACAAATCGAGAGTGGTCAAAAATTTTGTATGGTTAGCTTTAAACAGAAAGAGCTCAGTCTAACTACTACATAGTAAGGTGATTTCCATATTTGTAAGCTTTCAGAGGGGATACAATGCAAGTGATCAGATAAACTAAGAATATCAGTTTGTGAAGTAAATACACAATATAGACCACTTGTGTAAAAATAGTCAGGGAGATTTAAATAAAAGTTCTTATTGTTAAAAATGTTAATATTGCCCCAACCAATCAGATCTTATTTAACATTTGAAAGCTAACATCTGATTGGTTGGGTCAAAATTAGCACATTTTTAAGCTAAGAACTTTTAATTGATAACCTTGATCTCTCTTAATTTTGTCTGTAATTACCATATCATCTTGCAAATGTCTCTCAGTCTAGGGGCAATATTTATACAGCTTCGTTAAGTTTTCCGCCGTTTTCCCTGACATTAACGCATAAATCGCGTTTAACGCGATTTATTAGTCCGAAAAGGCCCCGAAAAGTTAAAGAAGTGTTAACCCTTCGCGGGATCTTACCTGTTACTGCCGCTTCTATTTAAACGGCGGTATGTGTTTCGCTCTGCTAGTATCGGCTGTTTTACTTCGCCACCTTGAATGTGCGAAGGCAGCCGATACTAGCCTCCCTGCAGGGGGATGGGCAGAAACGCCCACCACCCCCCCGGCGGCGGAACCACAGGCGGCCGCAGTGAGTCCCTGCGCGTCTGCCTGGCATCGGCCCTGATTGGGGTGGTGTCCGCCAGCCCGAAGACGCGCTCGGATCAGACGCCGGCAACATCGGCTCGTTGAGGTCGCCGCGCCTGCCGGGGTTACCCCTGCGGCCCCAGGGGTCCTCTTGGGGGCTCTTTTAAGAGCCGCACACTGGGGTGACCCCGCAAAGGCTTGTCATGCCGCAAGGCCCTTACAAGGGCGGGGAGGGGGTCCCGGTTCGCCTGGTGGACCCCTTAAGCCCCAAAAGGCCCTTCTCAGGGGCCCAGCGGATCCCTCCCTTCCCTTCCCCTCCCCCGGGCGCGGCCGGGGCGGGGGGCTTGGAGGGGTTGCTGGGGAGGGGGTGCGCAGCGAGTGCGCTGCCCTTCCGGCAGCCCCTCCTAGCCTCCTGTTCCGAGATTGCCGCGAGCGGGAAGGGGTGGGAGGGGCTGCTGGAAGCGGCGGCGGGTGGTCTCCGTCGCCGCGGGGGGTTGTGGGCGGGGGGGGCGTAGCCCGCACCTTTAGCAGCTCGGGAAGGGATTTTAAGTCCCTTTGCGGCGATACTGTACAGTATCGCCGCAAGGGACTTAAAATTACCGCAACACAATCGCGGCGGATACATATCGCGCAATGGGGCTCACCATTATAATATGGCGATAGCGCTATTTTCACGGCTGCAATGTGCGGCCGGTAATTTTTTTTGCGCTAATTTCGCTTTTTTATATATGCCCCTAATTAACAGACCCAATTTTCTTCATAACACATTATCTGCATTCCTCTTACCAGTGTCTCTGCATTTGATTGAAAACCCTCCAATAGACTGGTGGGCCCAAACTGTTTAATAGATCAACTGGACTTGAAGTTTAGTCTTGAAACGTCTTCAAGAACTAAACTTAGTGAAACGTCTTCAAGAACTAAAGTCCAGTTGATCTAATTGAATACAACAGATATACTCAATAATATATTATAAATGGTTCCTCTTTCTTGTACAGAAAATCATGTAAGCATTTATTAGCTTTAGCAATTTGATACTGCAAGTCAATTTTACAATACCCCCAAATGTCTTGAGGGAACCAAGAAAAGATAGAGAATCCAACTTAAGGCAGGAAATGGTGGGTATTACTGAGTAGGTTGGACATATGTCTTATTCAACCTCAAATACAATTACATTTGCGAATTTTGAGGTGTGTTCATTGAGTATCCTATTTACAGCATACTTTCATTAATAGAGCTTTATCGTGGGGTGGCAGTAGCACTTTTTATACAATACAGTACATTGCTATCACAGACAAGGTGTACATTACAGTATAATAACCAAAGAAACAGATATGACTACAGGATAGAAATTTTCCATGATTACAGTTTACAGTTTACAGCACCGTTTTAACTCAGACTGAATATTGAGATTTCGGTTGTGTCTTTCTCCACAGGATTGTCTGTTTAGATGGGCAAATGTGGTTCTCCATTTGCAAATTAGGTGTGCCTTTTTACAATACCTGTACAATGCTCCCATAATAAAAAGAAATAAATAAAGGCAGTAATAATGATTGTGAATACTGTTGGTGACACAAATGTTTTCTGGTTGTTTTAGCATCAATCAAAGAGCAACATTGCATGGAACAATCTAGTGCATACTACATTCACTAAACAAAAAAATGTAAAAAAGAGGCTTAACTACAGGCTTACCCAGGTACTTCCTTCCTGTGCAAAAAATAGGTGAAACTTGGCCTGGGGTAATGTCCTGCACTTTTTTTGCATTTTGCTATGAGCATACTGCCCCACCCTTGTATGTAACATGTATGCATTCCTCATATTTATTAATGCAACAGTAAAGCATCACGGAAGATGTTGGCGCTATATAAACCCACAATAATATGTTCACTTTGATTTGTCCGCACCCTTTCTCTTTTTTGATAAAATTAACTCATTGGGCAATTGTCAGAAAAAGCACATTCATACAATTATATTCACTGTCAATGTAGAAAAGGAATTCACAAAATGTAACTTTACAAAAATTCTCTATTTGTGTATCTTTTTGAAAGATACGCAGCTGTTTTCTGCGATTTAGTATAATTTAACGTGTAATGTGTGATATTATTTTGACGTAAATTAATATTTTATTTTTAGGATAATGAAAAATGTATTGTTTTATTCTCCACTGGAAAAAGCATCAGTAAGCCATTTTGCCTTCTAGAGAGTGAAATGAATGTTGCACAGAGGTCGTGGTAAAGGTCACACAGCAGGTTTGATGTTCAGGGAATAAAAGATGGGATCACATCTGGAACAGTTTGCAGAATAAATAAAATGTGAAGGCTCATATATCACTGAACACCTTCCAATCAGTGAGGGAAAGGGAAATAAAGTCTTTAATAACCTTGTACCACATACAAAAGACATTAAAGGGCAGTTCCTTACAGAAGAGAAAAAGATAACACGTTGAAACATTTGCATTTGTAACTACATTCAGAATCACAGAGATGACCTTACAGTAGACAGTCTGCTATAAATTCACTTGATATTTTTGGTAACTAAGGGCATGTAAAATGGGTGACATATGCACCTGTGTAGTTATCACCACGCAATTTTTAACTTTTTTTCTTACTTCTGAGAAATAGATTTTCTAATAGGTGACAGGATTTTGTAGGGTTCATTTACCTTGAGATATCTCGCTAAAAGTGATTTTCCTTTAAATTACATGAGTATATGTCCAGCCATATAACCACAATTTCCTATAGGTTTAACACCCCCCAACCCCTTTTTGTTATAGTAACACAGTAACATAGTAATTGAGGTTGAATAAAAACATTTTTTACCTCCCTTTTTACCCTCCTCTTAACCCTACCAACAGTTGATCCAGAGAAGAAAAAAACCCAGCTAAAAATAAGGGGTTGGGGGGGTGAATTCTTTCCTGACACCACGGCAATTACACCAGAGAGTTTATTGTATTGCCCATTAATATATATGTATAAGTGATCATATCCCCACCCCACCAAACTTTTCTCTTCCAATGATAAACAGCACTTACTTGTCCAATCTCCTGCATATTCAAGCCCCTCCATTACCTTTGTTATTTTAGTTGCCCTTCTCCCAATGCTTCCATTTCCAAGATGTCCCTCTTGTATATGGGATTCCAAAACTACTGCCTGCATATTCTAAATATTTTTCTCTTGAATCTATTCCCCTCTTTATACAAGACAATATCTTGCTAGCTCTAGCCGTTGCTGTCTGACGCTGTTTGCTACAGCTAAGTCTGTTATCTACCACAGAACCCCCAAATCTTTTTCCATTAGAATTCACTTAATACAGAGTTTTTTATGGTGTAGGTGGCACAAGGATTGTTAAACCCCAAATGCATCACACTTATCAACATTGAATCTCATCTGCCATTCTGCTGCCCATTTGGATAATCTAACAGTCTGCTCTTCAGCAATTGCACATTGTTTCAAAGCTCTGCATAGTTTAGTGGCATCACCAAACACAGAACCTTGGTCTTAATGAAAGTTATTTATAAACCAATTAAAAAGAAGTGGCCCCAGTACAGAACACTGAGGCACTCCACTTAGAACTTTAGCCCACCAAGATGTAGCTCCATTAACCACCACTCTCTGTTTGCAATCCCATTCTCTATCCATGTACAAATGTTTTTTTTCTAGGCCAACAGCCCTCGCTATGTTGGCACAGTATCAAAAGCTTTAGCAAAATCTAAGTATACTACATCCACTGCTATGCCCGAATCTAAATTCTTACTCACTTCTTCATAAAAACCAAGTCAATTTGTTCTGGAGACAAATTCGAGGCTATGATCCCGTAAAACAAGCTTCCAGCACCTTTTTTCCACTGATGATAGGCTATCACAGTAGAGATGTCCGAACTTCGCAAAATCCTCCGGTCCGCGGATCCGCAAATTTTCGGGAAGATTCGATAATCCGCGAGCGGACCCCTTAAATGAAAATGTTCTCGAAATTACGTGATTTCTTCGTATTTTGAAAATTTTCGAAATTACGCGTTTAGATACAGAATAATATACGCGTTTAGATACGAGAAATCTCGTAATTTCGAAAATTTCGAAAATGTATTTTCCGAAAATACGAGTAATCCTCATAATTTCGAAAATACGAGAAATCCGCGGTTCGGAAGTTGAAGGCGGAAAATCCGGAAAAAATCCGCCGTTCGCGAACGGGATAAATCCGCTGTGGATCCGGGTTCTGATCCGCGAACCGGCCATCCCTAATCATCAGGGCTGCAAAGGGCGATGATGACTGATATGGTTTCAGAGCAGGAAGCAGGAGTGCAGGGGACTTGGTAATGCTGCTGCCATATCACACATAAAAATGTAAATATCTTCAAAAACATGCAAAAATAAACAATAAAAATTGCAAAAATTCTCAGGAGACAATACCTATCAATTACCTAAAGTCATTTTTGGACCACAGTTCCCCTTTAATAAAACCCTGGAGACTTACCTTTAAAATGAAAGCAGTAACGTTTTCATCACCAGGATAGCGCAGTAAAATTGTATCACTTGCTCTTCTAAGTAAAGGTGTCACTACAGGAACTACCTGTCGACCGATCCCACAATATTCAGTTAATTCTTCAGGACCGCTTTTCCGGCTCTTCACAAATAGAAAGGCGGGTTCCTGAAGGATTGTTTGAATGTTTTAGATCTTATATACAGTGAGTTCTTTACTTTCATTCTCAACAGACTTATTTAAATGTTAAGTATCTAATCATTACATGACAGGTCTTAAAAGCCAAGAGGAAACATCATAAAGAACATTTCATTTGTATTAAACCTGCACACTATGAAAGATCATTAAAATAATAAAAATATTGTAATATATTGGATTTTGTTGCATTATAAGTTTACTTAGTAAACAGTTGATTGGCTTTAAGAAGAACATTTTCCAGTTGGACCAATGTTGTTAGTGGTGTTGTCCTCGGGGGGCCTGCCCTGGTTCCTAGTTTTAATGTATTCATAAATTCCTTCGAGGGAGACATTGAAGTACTGCCTCGTGTTTGCTGATGAATAGAATTGCATAGAACAATATGCTTAGTTAGATGATGATTTAAATAAACTAAGCAAATGAGATTTAATGTTGATAAATGCAAAGTTATACATTTAGGCAGAAACACAAAAACTAATCTGTGTTGTGTTGGGAGCTGGTTCCCTCAAGACATTTGGGGTTATTGTAAAATTGACTTGCAGTATCAATCTGCTAAAGCTAATAAATGCTTACATGATTTTCTGTACAAGAAAGAGGAACCATTTATAATATATTATTGAGTATATCTGTTGTATTCAATTAGATCAACTGGACTTTAGTTCTTGAAGACGTTTCACTAAGTTTAGTTCTTGAAGACGTTTCAAGAACTAAACTTAAGTCCAGTTGATCTATTAAACAGTTTGGGCCACCAGTCTATTGGAGGGTTTTCAATCAACTGCAGAGACACTGGTAAGAGGAATGCAGATAATGTGTTATGAAGAAAATTGGGTCTGTTAATTTAGGGGCATATTTATAAAAAGCGAAATTAGCGCAAAAAAAATTACCGCCGCACATTGCAGCCGGAAATAGCGCTATCCATATTTATAATGTGAGCGCCCATTGCCGCGATAGTATCGCGGATGGTGTTGCGGTAATTTTAAGTCCTGTTCGGCGATACTGTACAGTATCGCCGCAAAGGGACTTAAAATCCCTTCCCGATCTGCTAAGGCGCTACGCCCCCCCCGCCCACAACCCCCGCGGCGACGGAGACCACCCGCCGCGCTTCCCAGCAGCCCCTCCCACCCCTTTCCCGCTCGCGGCAACTCGGAACAGGAGGCTAGGAGGGGCTGCCGGAAGGGGCCGCGCACACTCCGCGCACCCCCCTCCCCAGCAACCCCCCAAGCCCCCCCCGCCCGGCCGCTCCCGGGGAGGGGAAGGGAAGGGAGGGATCCGCTGGGCCCCTGAGAAGGGCCTTTTGGGGCTTAAGGGGTCCCACAGCGCGAACCGGACCCCCTCCCCGGCCCTTGTAAGGGCCCTTGCGGCACTGACAAGTGCCTTTGGCGGGGTCACCCCCAGTGTGCGGCTCTTAAAAGAGCCCCCAAGAGGTACCCCTCGTGGGCCGCCAGGGGTACCCCGGCAGGGCGCGCGCGACTCAACGAGGCCGATGTTGCCGGCGTCTTGATCCGACGCGACGTCTTCGGGCTGGGCGACACCGACACCCACACCCATCAAGGTCGCCGATGTCCAGTCAGACTCTCGCAGACTCACTCACTGCGGCCGCCGTGTGGTCTTCCGCCGCCGCGGGGGGTGATGGGCGTTATCCTGCCCATCCCCGCTGCAAAGGGAGGCTAGGTATCGGTTTTTCGCGTCCGTTTTCCCTGACATTAACGCATAAATCGCGTTTAACGCGATTTATTAAGGTCCGAAAACGGCCGCGAAAAGTTAAAGAAGTGTTAACCCTTCGCGGTGATACTTACCTGTTACCGCCGCTTCTATTTATAAAGCGGCGGTATGTGTTTCGCTCTGCTAGTATCGGCTGTTTTACTTCGCCACCTTGAAGGTGGCGAAGGCAGCCGATACTAGCCTCCCTGCAGTGGGGATGGGCAGGAAACGCCCACCACCCCCCGCGGCGGCGGAGACCACCCGCCGCCACTTCCCAGCAGCCCCTCTCAACCCCTTCCCTGCTCGTGGCAATCTCGGAACAGGAGGCTAGGAGGGGCTGCCGGGAAGGGGCCAAGCCCCCCGCCCCGGCCGCTCCCGGGGGAGGGAAGGGAAGGGAGCCGCTGGGCCCTGAGAAGGGACTTTTGGGGCTTAAGGGGTCCGGCCTCAGCGGAGCCGATGTTGCCAGACGCTTCTTTCTTCAATGTTCAGCCATCTACAGCGATGGCATCTGAGTTCCGCAGCGGAGTGCACCTCTTTTAATAGGTTTGCAGAAACCCTAATCCATTTCTGATTGGTCAATTTTTAATGCTTGGTTTACATGCTTTACATTAACCAATCAGATTTCTGGAAAGTTCTGAAACTCCACCTCTCCCACGGATCCCTCCCTTCCCCTCCTCGGAAGTGGCCGGGGCGGGGGGCTCAAAGGGGTTGCTGGGAGGCGTGCGCGGCGGGTGGTCGCGACCACCTGCTGGGGCCGCGGC